>VZUI01050441.1:0-36403 GCA_013401135.1 Cettia cetti
TCCCGCGGCGCGATGTCGGCGCGGCGGCGGTGGAGGGCGGCTGCCGAGCAGGAGGAGGAGGAGGCTGCGGAGGCGGGTAGCGACAAGGTGAGGACGCGCGGGGGCGGCGGCGGCGGCTTTTGGGGCAGGGGGGCAGCGCTGCCTCCCCCCACGGGCCCGGACCGCGCCGGGGCTCCGCGCTGCACTCCCGGCCCCGGCATCGGGGACCCGCCGGTCCCTCCCGGTCCGTAACGCGGCCGCGCTCTCGGGTGGCGGGAATAGAGAGAGGGCCAGGTGCCAAGTTAGGAGTTGCGGGCCCACGCGTGTTTTACCTCGTTGCCACTCCCCCGTGGCGAGACCGAGATGGGAGCGGCCGGGCTCTCTCCGGGCCCGCAGCGAAAGCTCAGCGCCGTAGCTGCGTGTCGTACCTCACCTCTTGACCAGGGAGCTGATGGTGTGCTGTAACCCCAGCCGGCTGCTGAGCACCACTCGGCCGCTCCCTCACACCCCTCACTCCCCCCTGGCCGGTGGGATGGGGAGAAGAGTCGGGAAAAAAAAGAGTCGGGAAAAACCCGGTGGTTGGGATAAGAACAGTTTAATGATTGAAATTAAATAGTATTATTAATGAAAAGTGAGATGACAAAAAGGCGTATAAACCCCAAGGAAGTGCAAGTGGTGCAGAATACAATTGCTTCACCACCTGCCCAACAACGGAGAGCAATCAGCCTTTCTGAGCCTGTAATACCCCCAGGAGAGCCTTTGGCCAGGTCAGATCAACTGTTCTCGCCATGCTCCCTCCTGGCTTCTTGTGTGCCTCCTCACTGGCAGAGCACGGGAAACAGGAAAGTCCTTGACTTGGGCTAAGCAGTGTTCAGCAAAGCCAACACATCAGTGTGTTATCAACATTATTCTCCTACTAAATCCAAAACACAGCACTGAAACAGCTGCTAGGAAGAAAATTAACTCTATCCCAGATGAAACTGGGACACCAGCCCAGGCAAAGAGCATGCTTCAGTGTGGTTGGGCCAGTCCAGTCGCACTGCAACTAACTCAGAACAGTGATCTGCTCCATTTAAAGGCTGTGTCAGCATTTCCCCAGCAACTCTCTCTGCTTTATGGCCTGTTAAGTGATAGGCATTCACCTCTGGCCTGGAAAGGACTTACAGTATGACATTTCTGCTAAGGCAAGAGGTTTTTGAAATACTAAGTCTATGCATCAGGTTCATTACTGTGGCAAAACAGCCACAGTGCTGTTCTTTTGTTTGCTATGGAGTTAAGGCTTATCTCTACAAAGGCTAAGCACATCACCACATCACAGTTGCTAATTGTCTGAATAAAATGAAAGAGGAGGTCTTATTTGGGTAACTGGAATTAAAGTTAAAAAAAAAAAAGCTTTCTGATTGCTAAATTGAGGTAGCAATACCTGTGTTTTCACTTGAATCAGTAACTGCTTAAACTTGCATGGATGTCAATGTTGTAGAGTGTGTAGTCTGCCTTAGGCATTGTGGCAAGGAACCGGAAAGTGAAACTCAAGACTGTTTATTCCTTGATTTGGTTGCTTTAACTAAAAACCAATGAACTTGCAGATTTGTAGTGCTGTATTGAGGGCTGTGATCACATAAGGTAGTGTTTAGAATATAGCTGTGCACAGTATTTCTCAATAGATGAGAGTTAACTTTTAAACATAATTTCTTGTCACAGTGTGCTCCAAAAGCTGTTTTGCTGTGGAGATGCTCTGGTTTGCTTTATTTTGCAGAGTGGTATTTTTCGGAGGTGTGCAGTGAGCTGCCTTCAAAGAATTCTTGCTGTTCAAAGCCTCTGCTACCCAGACCTCCAAAGGGTGCCCCTAATCTTGGTTTACCTGTGTGATTTTCAGAGAGGAAAATGCTGTTCTTAGAGGCCTGCTGTGGTTTTACTCGTAGCTGCTTGACAGCCTAGTGTTTCATCCCATTTTGGATGATGTTGAGCAGACAGGAGGCTGGTGCTGTGTATGCAGCCAGGATGCTGGTTACAGGAGATGGATTTCAATGTGCATACATTTGTGTTCACTTGAATGACAGATAAGGAAAGCCTTTTCCACTGCACAAAAGACTTTCTCCTGGATTATTTGTGGTAGCCTCCGTGTTGCCACTGGAGTTGTTTAGCCCATCTGCAATGTGCCCAGCACTGGTGACCCTTGTTGTGGCTCCCAAGTGACAGTAAAGATTGATTTTACATATTAAGCTGGCTTTAGTGCCATTGTGGAGATAAACCAGTATTTTGTGCTGAGGTTTCAATCAGTGGGTCACGGTTTGGGACTCTGTTTTGAATATGAGCACACAAGTAATGTCTGCTGTAGGTGATTTGATGAGCAGCATCTGGTCATCAGGATTCACAAGTGTCACATTATACAGCTTTCTAAATGGTTATCACTCTGCTCTGTCTCTTGCCTGGACTTTACCACAAGTGGACACTTTTGTCCTCTGGCTACTTTGAGATGACCTTTTTGGAGTGGTGATCCAGTATTTGGACTCAAAACTGGTTCTTTGGTTGATAACTACTCAGGATAGCCATGACTCAGTGGGTTTGCACTGCTTTCTAGAATGCAGCGCAGAAACATCACCCTCTTCATCACTTGTAATGAAGGAGAAAACTTATCTCTTTGAATTATATGTGCTTTATTCTGCTTCTGCTCTTGTTGGCCCAAACCAAGCCTTCCAGATATTTGAAGGCAACGTGCACCTTTTTTTTTGCTCAAGTAGAGAAGCCCTATGTGTTTGTTGAAGAACCCCAGGGACACTAAATACATCTGAAGGTTTTCCTGTATTCTACTTGGAGCCCTGTTTTCAATGTGCTATCTGGTATTTTTCATGTTACACTTGCTATGTCCATAGATGCTCATTTCCTTCTGAAATTATGTGAAGCTGTTGGGGTTTTTTTTTCCTCATTTGCATGCCTTTTTGTCACTAATTGGAAACAACTGATAGCTATTTCTGTATTGATACAGTTTCAAAGGAAAGTTAAATTCCTTGGGTTTGTATGAAGGAATATGATGTACCCTTTGTGAAAGCTTCTTGAAGTTCCCAGGCTCTGCAAGTCTTAGTGTCTCCAGCTGCTCACTAGCTTGCTGAGCTGGTGACATTTTGCAAAATTTCTGTGAACATGCCTTTGCCTTGTAGGGCCCTGCAATTTCATTAGCTTATTGTTTTCTTTGTATTGTCCTGTGGCATGCAGGAGTGATATTTTGGTTGTCACTTTCTTACTGCCTGCTGCTTGCCCCGGCTGCTCTTTCCCTAAGAACGTCTGGTCAAAGTATCTTCATAAATACTTTGGGAGCACTGGGAGAAAGAGGAATGACTTGGCACTCAGATACTTAATATGTATAAATCAATTAAAGATTTACAGGCTGATCTGCATGTTTGTGATTCTTTTAAAAGTTCAGTTGTTTGCATTCTTTGCTAAAAAGCAAGAGGCAGTGCTTTCAAATGCTTCCAAAAAATTTAGTGTATCCTGGAAGAAATCATACAGTTATTCCTCTTTGTAATGTACAGAGCTGTCAGAGTAGGACAGGGAGGGGAAAGTGTGATCATATTGCATTGCTGGCTGTTAATTATTTGTAACTACAACAAGCTTGGAATCACTGAATTCTGTGTCTCTTGTGATATTGAAAAAGCTGTATCCGTTCCATGGGACAGTCCTTCCAGGGAATCAATTGCCAGATAAGTTGCCCAGACCTGCAAAGCTCAGTTTGGCACTTGGGTATTTGATGTCCAAAACCTCACAAGCCTGCTGGGAGATAAATTCCTAATTGCAGTACAACCTATCGTGGATTTGTCGGTCTGCCATGGATCACTTAGTTACTTCATTGGGATTACTTCTCTTGGAGTACCCTGAAAATGGATCAGTTTAATTTTCACAGAGAAGTCTGACCTCTATGCTTTCTGCTACAAGAATTGTAATAATAATAAGGGCAGACAGCCTCTGTTTTCTTGGAAATGGTGGTGAATTAATACTAATGCAGTGAGCGAAGGGTCTGTAGTTTCCAGTCATTAATCCCGTATGTGCAGGTCTCTCACCTGTGTTTCTGCATATGTCAGGCTTTAATAGTTTGGAAACAAAGGTTTCATTATTCAGGATCTTACGATACTTTGATATCTTGGCTTCAGAGGAAAGTATCAAGGTACACCTAATTAAATACTCTACAATGTGTTCTAACTGAACTATTGACTTTACTCTGGAACTTGTGAGAGAGAATGAAGAAAGATCAAAGATGGAGGAGAAAACTTACTTGGAGTAGCATTTAGACTAATAAAATGGCAATAACAAAATTATTTTGGTCGTTAACTTTTTCACATAAATTCTTGGGCAATGGCTTCATTTTTTAAGTTGCTCTTTGTGGAGATGCTTCATTCTCAAAGAAGAAGATAATTGCTGTCTATTTAGGAGTTCCTTATGGCATCCTGGAAAAATGCCGTACAAGAGGAACATTGCAAGTGCCTTTGTAACCAGAATAATTCTGGTGCGTGGTTTGCTTGGCATGTATTAATTGTAGTGGAGGGTGTGTGGTACAAAACAGCAATTCAGAAGTGTGTGGCCTTTTAGATGATGAAAGATGGAGATGTCTATTTTTTTCTCCATGACACACAGCTGTATTTTGTGAGCTGTTGCAAAATAGCCGGCAAGCAGACATCCACATGGAAGCTTAACTTATGGCAAGATGTCACATGTTCTGAATTCCTGGTATGGAGGCTCAAGCTCTTGACTGGCTGAGTTTCCCCCTTTGTATTTGTGGTCTTGTACAAAAGATTCAGCACAAGGATGAAAGTCTTGTCTTTTGAGAATACCAAACTTGATCCATCTACCCCTTACAGACATGTTGGGTGTGGATTGAGCAGGCGGGAGTTGCACACTCTCTGTGTATAAACAATTCTGTCACCTGCAGTTTGAAAACTCTAAGAAAAAAAAATCCAAATACCATGGATAAAACACTTAATTTGGAGTTAGGGTTGAAAGGTTTCCTCAGCACTTAGGACAACCTGTGCTGGTTTCAATTAACCTTTGAAATCTCATAAATACCTGCTCACAGTGTGAAACCCGCAGCATTTCACACGGACCTTCACAAGTCCTTGATGTTAGAGTGTACTAAGCTTGGCCACATCTCAAATCTGAAGAGCAGGAGAAGGAAGGGCTGCTTGGGTTTGTGCTGAACTTCAAAACTGCTTCTACAAGGTCAAGCTGCAGTAGCAAAGCTTTTTTTTTGATTGTTTTTTAGTGCTTTTTAAGTGATTAACTTAGCGTTTCTTCCATAATGATTGTTGTTATTTGTGGCTATAAACTGGAATGTTTGTAATCAATCACGTAAAATAATTTAGAAAATGATTAGCAAGAAAGTCTTGCCCCCAGTGATGGGGTTCAAAGCACTTAATGATGCAGGTGACAATTAACAAGCTTTTAGTGAGCAATGTCCTCTTTGCCTCCTGATTTTATAAATTAAATGCCTTATTCAGGAAATTGTTGTGTTTGTGATAACAGTTAACTGGGAAATAAAGCATTCATGACAAATTTTGAGGTATGTTGCACAGTGAAATTGAAGATAGTTGAGGTGTTGATTCCCACTGGTTATTTTAGTAATGTAAGGTGAAAAAAATGCACCAAATTTTAAGCAACTTGCAGGTTGCACCAGGCAAACTCCCATGAGCTAATGAAAATCACATCAGATGAACACAGACTCCTTTTCCAAGCTGGTTAGATACTCTGAAGACAGCTGCGCCCTTGTGAATTCAGATTTTAGAAGCAGGAAATTTAAAATATTGCAGATAATGCGTTGCTTATAAGTGATAGTTGTGTGTTAAAAATCAGAGGGACAAAACTAAGTATGGGCTTTGGGGTTTTTTTTGTTTTGGTTTTTTTTTTTTTTTTTAAATTATTATTATTTTTTTTAAATTGTTTAAACACAACCGTTTTCTGCGACACAGAAGTGGAATAAAAAAGTTTGGGGATATTCTTAGTTCTGAGTGCTTAGAAGAGAGAACATCTCTGCCGTCTGCAAGCAGGGATTAATATTAAAGACGCTAAGTCATGGTCTTAGGGCTGGGATTACTGCCCGTCATCTGTGTGGTGAGTGGTGTCTCCTAGGACTGTACAGACAGCTTGCTGCACTCCAGAGCAGCTCACAGGAGTTAGAACATGGCTTTGGGAGAGAGCTGTGGTCCCCACAGTTGCATCTGTAGTTGATTTCCTGGGCTATGGTGCAACACTCTGAAGAGCAGGGTTGTGAGTGTGGTGATTTTTTATTTGTTTATGTGCTTTTTCAGGTGTACAACAGACTTTCTGGGATCTGGATCACAGCTTATTTGCTCTTGTTACTTGCATTAATTATAGGCAGAGTCTGCCTAATAACTATTCAGCTGTGGGGTTTCAAGGTCTGGGGAAGCATTGATCATCTTTTTGAGAGAAGTAAATGCTGTAAAACCAAGAATTTCATCTTGGGCATGTGTGTGGTACATCAAGTGAATGAGAAAAACCCAGGCCTAACTTCAAAAAGGAGAGTATGTACCCACTTTCCTTGTGCATGTGTATAGAGCCAGCTCACTGTCTCGGGCTCTAAAAGGTCAAAAGCACTGCCTAAGTGGAAAGGATGGTGTTTTCCCTGGGATCAGTGTCCCCGGAGAGCCAGGGATGGGTCCGAGGTTGGAGCCTGCCTGCAGCACCCTGGTCAGCTCCTGCCCCCTGGCCTCTCCACGGCCGCCTCTGCCCAGCCCCGAGGTGTGGGCTCGGCCCTTAGCTTTGGGCAACCAGCTTTGGAAAACCTTATCTTCTGCCTGCTGCTGTTTGCAGAGGCCAGGCACTGGGGCGGAGGTTACACTGAGGTGCAGCTGCAGGGAAAGGCCATGGATTATAAACAGAGTATTCACACTGGGCTTGGGTGGGATGGCTGGGGGTGTAGGCAGCTGAATTCTGTGGTGTCTCATAGTGGGGGTAAAGGAGAGGATACACCTCCACTGGCTTAGAAAAAGTGACAAAAATACTCAGAACAAAGGAAGACAATGTCAAGGAGAAGCAGGAAAGAAAAGCAGAGGTTTTTAATTAATGGAAATAGAGGAGAATGGAAATGAAGAAGAAAGAAATGAGATGAGGAACTTGGAAAGAGAGGGAGATGGAGAAATAGCATATAGGAGTGGAGTAGAAAGTTTTAAAGCACAGTTACTTAACAGTCCCCAGAAGTATAAAGTGCTGATGAACTTGAGGCAACAGGACAGGCTGGAAGCCCTTTGAGATTGTAAGAAGGTGAGGCAAGTCAGGGAGGTCAGGAGGAAGTTCATGTCTCAAGAGAGCCAAACACTGAGCTAGAGATTGCTCTCTGCATTACTGCTGTGCCAGGGCTAAGTGCAGATTTCCAGCTCCCTGGAGCTGTGGTGTTTGCAACTTTAGAACGAGTGAAGTCACCCTTAGTGTTGGCTTTAACTGAGGAAAAAATAGTCCTGACAGTGTGCTCTGAGAGTTGGTGACAATTTGTACACTGTCACCAAAATGTGTAATGCCTGTTTTGCATTTGGGTTAGGCACACAGTCTGTCTAAATGATGTCTTCTTTAGCAGTCCTCAGTGAATACTGAAGGAAGAATCATAGTGTTGCAGTCATACACAAAATTATTTTGAGTAATACTGTGTCCATTGGACTCTTGGTCACTTCACAGTTTGGTTTTGGATTGTTCTTTTCAAGCCTGAGGGTTCAAGCCCTACCATGTATAAAACTGCCAGCAACCTCTTGTCGTTGGATAAAGGGACTGTTTTTTCATGCATTACGTTTCTTTTTTTGGTTTGTTTTTTTTTTTTTTTCTTCTTAATTGACATTAAACCTCTCCCTTATTCCACAGAAGGGTAGTTTTATGTAGATGAGGAAATGTGTTAGAGGCTTGGGGATTTCTGGCAAATTCCAGTATTCTGTGTCAGCTGTAGTATTTCTGGTAACGTATATCCATTAAAACGTGATGCTTAGAATGGGAAGTTCCTTGAACACAGCAGGTAATGTCACAACACCCAAGTACAGGCCTTTCTATAAACATTTACTAGCATTCATTTGTCTCCTACAACATTTACAGTTTCATTAGTACACCATTGTTGTCTTCTGGAAGGTAATGCAGATAATATCAGTTCCTAAAGTAATGTTTGAGTCAGAATACAGTTTTCTGACAAAATAGCTGATAATATTTCATTTTGTTTTGAGTTTTATGATGGTTTTATTTTTCTTTTTGTGATAGGAAGTGGATTTGGATGAAAGACTTCACGAGTTGGACCTTAGAAGTGATTCAGATATTCCTGATGTTCCTCCACCAACAGACAGCACTCCAGAAATCCTCAAGAGGGCTTTGTCAGGCTTGTCTGCTAGGTACAGTGAAACAAAGACCTCTCAAATTTAACAGCTGGTGGCTAAAACTCATTCAGATTATATTGCAGTTTTAAGTCTTGTACCACAGTTTTAAGTTTCATATGGTATATGTGAAAATTTCAAGGATAAATTGTTGCTGGATATTATTGATTTATTTATGCTTTGACAGTCCCTTTGTGGAATGTTTTTTTTTGCATACAGCTGTATTTACCCATTGCATACTTTTCTAAGTAAACACAGTTTACAAAAACATCTACTGAATCTGAGCAAAGATGTGTAAATTCTCAAGAAAAGGTTTGCTAGATTTTTATGACATTTCCACTTCTAAATAATTTGCTGTACGGTTAAATACATCATAGCTGATATGTCCATACTTTTTAAAGCAATGCTCATTTTTTCCTGCTATTTCTTTTCAAACTTAGGTTTCTTCCTCAGCCTCCCAGGAGCTTGATGGCCAATAAATGTGGGGGGATGTGTATGTGTACAGATAGATAGATAATTGTGTGGACCTCCATATTCATGAAGGCTGTTGGATAAAGTTCCTTGTATAATTTTTTATGCAGTCCATTTACAACACCTGATCAGTCAAACTCTTTAGGGGCAACCTTCCAAATCCTTGTAAAAAACTGGTCTCCTGCAGGTATCTCCAAAAACACTGTGAAATTAGTTTTTTGCCTTGCTCAGTTTTTAATCTCTTGTCTGTTTCTGTTATGTCCATGAGCTACAAGCAGATGTAATGTTTCAGGTGCTAAAAAGCCTGTGTCTAAACTGCACCAGCTGTGAGCAGAATGTGATATTCTCCATCACCATCACACTGCAAGGAGTGTCTGTTTCAGAGTTCTGTTGTTGTGTTAAAGGTCTTTGGTCTCCAAATCAGACTTGTTCCAAAGGGCACGGTGTATACCTCAAAGCCTGCGACTAAGAGGTGCAGGTGAAACCTTTCCTGTTTCACATGCTTGAAATTCTGTATTGGAGTGTTTGCACAAAGGGGTAGAAAGGGTGCTTTGAGCAAAAAATTAAATTCTTGGTGTTTTATGAATGCTAGAGTTGAAATTACCTGCCAGTTCAGTAGCCAGCAGTCCCAGCAGAGCCCTCCTCATCATGTGCACTGTAACTCCCAGAAATATGGATACTCCCTGTCTTTGACCCTTGAAAGAAATAGTATCTATAACTTTCTAGCAGAGAGTTAGGATACAAGAAACTTGTCAGGTGGCTTCCTAAACTCCGGAACTTCTTGTCTTACTGAAGTTTTCTTTCCAGTGCTGTGCTTGCCAGCACTCCCAAAATACCGTGTGGTATTTTAACATTACTCATAAAGGAAGCTGAATTCTTCTGGAGGAGGCTTTCTCACTATGGATATGCCACCAAGGCCAAGCTGCTGCTGTGTATCCCACATCACAGAGCAACATAAAACATGTTGTGATAAACCCTCTTCTGCCTCTGTTCTGATACTTAAGGCAAATCCAATTAGTGGCTGTAGCTGCCATTAACCTGTCAACGAGTCACATCCTAGAAAAATCAAATTATTGTAGTTGAAGTTTACATTAGAACTGGGGTCTGATTCAAAACTAACATTGTATCAAGTGTCTCCTGAATCAGGTGTATCTCCTGATGAAGCAGTGAAGCACAGGACTGATGCAAAGCAAAACATTAGAAAGAATGTCTTCAGGCTATAGTAGGGGCTTTGTGTTTAGCAGTAACTTGTGATTAGTTGCTTCAGCGGACACTTAGAGGAAATGGCCTCAAATTGTGCCAAAGGACGTTTAGGTTGGATGTTACAAAAATTTAATTTAGGAAAAAGGTTTGGAATTAAACCTTTGGAGAGATTTAATTTAGGAAAAAGGTCAAGCATTGGAACAAGCTGCCTGGGGGAACTGGTGCAATCACCATCCCTGGAGATATTCAAAAGATGTGTAGATGCAGCAGTCAGGGACATGATTTAGTGGTAGACTTGGCAGTGCTAGGCTAGCAGTTGGACTCGATGATCTTAAACATTTTTCCAGCTTAAATGATTCTATGATTCTGTAGGAACAGAATTTTTTACTCCATTTTCGCTAGGTAGCCACCAGCAGCTGCAAAGGTCTATGAGGACAAAGAGTACAGCTAGTTTGACCCATCAACTCCCATTGTCACATATTCTCCTGTCCTGGTTCCAGGGCTCGCAAGAGCACAGGACTGCTTCCAATAGATAACCCTCTACCTGGCCAAAGAGCTACTTTGCTGCTGTAGAAAGTTGGTGGTCACTTGTTCAGAGGTTTTGTTGTTTGTCTGTTACTCCCCAAAGAATCATTTTTACCTGGCAGCCTTTCTTCCATAGGCCAGCCTTTGCAGGGCTTGGACCCCATCAGTCTTGCAGCTGACGTGGTGGTTTTTGAGGGTCCTGATGTATTTTCACAGCAGCTTCAATATGGGGTTGTACCAATTCACTACAATTAACATTTGACAGGGCTGAGGAAGCACAGGGGAAGAAGAAAAGTGTCTAATTTCTTTTACTGTGCATCCTGTTTAGTTGGATAGTTGCTTGATTCTGTGTTTCTTGCTCTGCATTGATTAAAGACAAGAACTTCTGCTATTCCCACTGTTTCTAATACAGTTTAATCTCTAGTTAGCAGAGGAAGTGGAATTTATTTTTATTTATAACTGCTTGCTTTTTATTTTTTTATAGATGGAAAAATTGGTGGATTCGTGGAATTCTCTCCCTAGCTATGATTTCTGGGTTTTTTCTGATTATATATCTGGGATCATTTATGCTGATGCTTCTGGTAAGTTTATTTGAATGCATTCTTCTGTGCGAGACTTGTTTGATCTCTTCATTCATCATACCTAAAAAGGAAAGGAAACTGCATGGACAATTCAGAGCAATTGCCTTTTATTTCTGTTATGGTAAATACTTTTGAAAAACACTTGAGGGATTCAAAACTGGACCTTATAGATTAAGGACTTCTTCTATATTGTAATTACTTTTTTTTTTTTTTTAAGTAACTCCAAGAAGTTGAATTACTGTTGCCTTACTTAACTACTATCGTCCATTTCATTGACTAGTTTGTATCACCTACCGTTGCATGTTGAGTTTTGTTTTAAAAAGCAAACAAACAAAAATCAGACCTAAACCAACTCAAGAAAAACCCCAGACCCACTAACAACAGCAAAAAAATCTAAAAAAAAAAAAAAAAAAAAAAAAAAAAAAAAAAAAAAAAAAAAAAAAAAAAAAAAAAAAAATTAAGAAACAGGTGCAATTTTGAGGCCAAGGAAAGCTGGCAGCCCTGGCCTTCTGTCTGCAGCTGGCACTGAAAGGCTTTCCTCAGACATCAGACATGCTCCTTTAATTCCAGATTTCTCTATGGAGCTTCATTGTGGCCTTGCATTTATCTGTAGGCTGGAGCTAGATCCCTTTCTGAGGTGCAGACAAAGTGCATTTTTAGGTCATGAAGTGAAATACCAATGAGGATAACAATAAAAAAGTTACAATATTCTTCATACATGCTATACAGCAGGTCAGTTTTTACTGCTTCTTTGCATCATGGAATGATGGTTTAGCTATCTTTTCCACTCTTGGCAAGGAAAAGACAGGAATTTAGCTTTTGATGTGCTGAAATTGGGCCTACTAGGTAGCTGCTTCAGTTTTTGACTCAAAGTTTGTTCAAGTATCAATTTTTTTAAAAAAAAATTTCTTGGCCACCTATGAGGCAATTTTAGGATTGTATTCTTAGAAACATTTAGGTTAGAAAATACCTGTAAAATAATTGAGTTGAACTGTTAACACAGCATTGCCAAGTCCACCACTAAACCATGTCCCCAAGTCCCCCATCTACATATCCTTTAAATATCTCCAGGGATGGTGCCTCACCCACTGCCCTGGACAGCATCTTGCAGTGCTTGACAGCCCTTTTGGTGAAGAAATTTTTGTTAATATCTAATCTAAACCTCTGCTCTCATCTAAACTGAGACCATTTTCTTTCACTTGTTACTTACGAGAAGAGACCTACCTCTGTCCCTGTCTCCCAGATCAGGGAACAGGGTAACCAGCTCAACAACTGGTCTTACCATTAAAGAGGCAAAGAAAGCATTAAGGACCTCAGCCTTTTCCTCATTCTTTCTGTCAAGGTGTTTCCTTCTGCATCCAAAAAAAGATGGAGCTTCTCCTCAGCCCTACTTTTGCTTCTGATATATTTATGGAGGTGGTTTTTATTGTCTTTTATGGCAGTAGACACTAAGTTCTCACTGGGCTTTGGCCCTTCCACTTTTCTTCCTGCATAACCTCACAACATCCTCATAGTCATTCTGAGTCACCTGCCCCCTCTTCCAAAGGTCATGTGTCTTGAGAGACTGGAATGCTGTTTCACCAGCATTATGGTCTGCATTACAGTTTCTACACCTGAATTAGTCTGGCTAATATTTCCTGTTTCCAGATGAATGACATAACAAACTACTAATTCATTATCTCATTCGTGGAAGATTTCTTTTTCGTGTTTGAAGAAACAAACAAACAAACAAACAAAAAAAACTTTTACGGTGCAGATTGCTGTAAAAAGTGTGGGGTTTTTTTTCCCACAATCCTTCCTTTAGTAGTCTGTTACATTTGAGAATTATGATTATGAACAAAAAGGAACTAATTAATTTGCAGGGTGATTTTGTGTATTCATGGTATACCGTGTGATTGCAATCATGGGCAAGCTGTTAAGACATGAACCAAAAAGTAATTAAACTTAGTAAAGAATTATAATAGAGTTCTTCTTTTGCGCCATAAAGCAAAAAGTCTGTATTCTAATATAATGAGCTGGTAATTAAATTGATATTTGAGACTACATAAAAAGGAGAATTGATGGAAAAACCAGTCTTGCTCATGAATTATTTAATTTGACTGGAATAAAATAGCTTGTGTTTAAATAATAGTTGTCATATTACCAAATCTCAATACTGGGACTGAAAATGCCCAGAGACTTGTAGAAGGAGTAATCCAGCGAGGTTTGGAGGACAGGACCTGAGACTGCTCTGAAGAGCTGGGATGTGTATTCTGCATTTGCTGGCTCCCCAGGTACCAGGCTTCCATGGCTTGGACCCTGGTGCCCTTTTCCACTGTAAGGTGCAATCCTGTCGTGTTGCTCTTGCCTACAGCGTTTAAGTTTTGTAAGGTTGGCCAAGCAGAAGAAAGAGCACAAGAAGGGGGAGCTTCAGAATTACCTGTCTGGGGTGGTGTAAGACTTTTGAGTCTGCTTTCACACGTTGAGCAAGATGAGATGGGTTGCTGAGCACAGGCCATGAGGGGGAGTGCAAAGCCCTGTGTGCCGACACGCGCCGGCTGCCTGGGCACCTTCCCGCTCCAGCCCCTGCACGGGTGGAGTGAGTTTGGCAATCCCAAATGTCTGGGTAGGGTGATCTGCTTGGAGGCTGCGGATTGGACAGGAGTGGCAGAGTCCTTTGGAGTCCAAAGGCACGGCAGGACACGCTGCCCGGCTCAGGCCGACAATGCAGGGAAGCAGTGAGGACAGAAAAACAAAATGAGGGCCTGGGAGGGTGTGACATTCAGACCTGGGTTAGATGACCTTTGCCTCTAATCATAAATGCTAATTCCCTTAATGTGATGCTTGCAAGTGAAAGATCTGGGTGTCCAAGCTGTGTTACACAGCTAGTTTTTTCCATTGGGCCCAGAAGACATGCCTAGAATTAAATGTAAAAATTAAACTTAGCCAAAAGAAATAAGAGAGCTTTCTTTGCAGGAAGCACTTCTGACCTGCTGCTGTCAGACTGTTTTAATGCAGAAAGGTCAGGAGCCTTCCCTTGTTTCACAAGTATATTCTTGAAGCTAGCCCAATGTAGGGTGTTTTTTCTTCATGTACAGTGATTAGGAGATTTTTTTTTAAGTTTTAAATGGAGCTTAGTTTTTCCTTGGATTTGCTTTGAAGGGTTTTCTGAGTGGAATTTGACTTCAGAATAATGTCTTCCCTTAATGCAGGCTGCAGTGCTCCTTAGAGCCTGTAAGAAACAACTGCAGCATATTTACAAATTTTTTTTATTTCTCTTATTTTAGGTCTTAAGCATCCAAGTGAAGTGTTATCATGAAATCATTACTATTGGTTACAGAGTCTACCACTCATATGATTTACCATGGTTTAGATCCCTCAGCTGGTGAGTAGCAAACCAGAACATCAATAAGGCATGATGTGAAACTTAAATCACCTTCTTACTCTCCTGTTGTGATGGAATGACAACTCTGGGTCATGTGCAGATATAAAACTTGACATCTGTGTCTAATACAGGATTTTGTAGTTGTGTTCCCCCTGTGAACTTGGACAAATCAGTTGGCCTTTTATTCCTTTTTTTAACTTGTTATAAATAAATCCTTGTTTGTTTTTAAGAATTGCATTTAATACATATTGTCTCGCTAAAATAACTGTTAGCTGTTTCATGTTGCAGGTACTTTTTGCTGTGTGTGAACTACTTCTTTTATGGAGAGACTGTAGCTGATTACTTTGCTACATTCGTGCAAAGAAGAGAACAGCTGCAATTCCTCATTCGTTACCACAGATTTATATCTTTTGCACTCTATTTAACAGGTAAGTGCAGGAAACCGCAAAAATGAAAGAAGTTTGTGCTGCGTTTCCTTATTTTATTTAAGTATATATATAATTGTTCCCCATCTTTATGAGCTTCCAGTTTCTTTTTCCTCTTAATGCTCAAGGAAATGAGGTGTTTGTGGTTACATTTTTTCCTGTGAAAAGATGAGTATAAATTTTGCATTCACTGAGAAGAGGAAAGCAGCCTAAACAAGGAGATGATCTTGAGACAGTTGAGATAATAGTGCTCAAAAGAGGCTGGAAAGCATTAATTTTGATTGCTGAACACCTGGTGCTATTTTGGCAGGCTGTAGAGATGACTTCTGTGTGTAATTGCTGTGCTGCATTGATTCTTTACTGTGCAAATGTTCTCCTAGGTCTCCAGTAATAGGATTTACTAATACATTTTTAAACTGATTAGTCAAAATGCCTGAGTCTTAATTTTGTCTGCACGATATTCAGATACTTGCCTCATGGAAAAATTTACTCCCTGTTCAAAGAAAACCTTTTAAAAAGTCTATTTTCTAGGAAGAAGAGACACAAGTTGGCACTCTTGTGGGATATTCCTTTGTGAACATGTAAATATGTTTGTTCAGCAATGCAGTTTGGCATAAAATTAAATCAGCTGAAGACTCAGATTGGCTTAAGGGACAGGGGCCTGCTATGCTACAAATATTTCTAAAGTGTATTGAGAAATCTGATCTTTGTGATGATCTGTAAGTTTTTCTATTTTTTTTTTCTTTTTTTCATGAATTAAATAAAAATTCTGCTCAGTGCTTAAATCACAAACTTGAAACCAGCTTTGCAGAACTTGACCTTTTTCAGCTGGCTTTGGCTTGGGGAAACTAACTTAAATAATGCCTTGTGAGCTCATGAGAGGAGTCATGAGACAAGCCAAACATGAGCAAAAAGAGGAGGCAGAGCATAGCAGAGCCCCTTGGCATTGGGATTGTGGGGTCACTTAGGGGCTATTCCCAAGGTTCAGGGTCTTTTGAGGGTCTCTGGCACCCTGTTGGTGCATGAGGTTGTCACAGGAGAGAAAAGGTGTTCAGTTAGACACCCAGAAAATTATTTTTGGTCAGCTGAATTCTCCAACACTTGTGCTTCACACTCTGCATGCACCCATATGCCTGTCTGGGGGAAAGGGTCAAGCTGATCTTTTCTTTTCATTTATTTCTGTTAATTATTCAAAACCAGTTTGTTGACCTGGCTTGTGAGTGGTTTTTAAAAGTGATGATATTCTTTACTAAAAATTGATGTCCACAATGGGACCTTGTACGTGCCTAGATGGATGTTCTTTACTGATGTTAACTAAACCTGTGTTAACTAAATCAATATCTTGTATGAGAATAACTCTATATGTACTTTTAAATTAATATAAGCCAACACTTCTAGCAGCAGAGGGATTAAAAACTGCTTCAGAGGAAGAGAATTACTGGCATATCACAGTTCAGTGTCCTTAAATATAAGATGGTACAAACTGCACTTGCTTTGTTTTACAGGATTCTGCATGTTTGTTTTGAGTTTAGTGAAGAAACATTATCGTCTGCAGTTTTACATGGTGTGTATTACCCACTTTGCTGTGATCATTCACGTTATGAATGCCACTAGAAACAGTCATGTCCATATGCTCATAAAATAGTTTGGAAGAGGGGTGTGGAAAATGTGCTTGAATTGAGAGTAATATGAAATCAAGTCATGCTGGACTGTATCTGTTAGCCTTGCAGATGATTATTATTGTTATTATTATATCCCAGGATGTGGCCCCTCAGGCAGTACAAGCTGTCCTTGGTGAGGCCTTGTGCATGTCCAACATGATATGTTTCTCTTAGTGATAGGCTGATAGTGATGGCTTGAGAGGCTACATAGAAGAGAGGCTAGACAGAATTAAAGGAATAAAGTAGATATTTATTAAAAGGCCTTCAAATGATACACCTTGGGCAGTACAAAAGCCTGGCAATGGGTCACGAGTTTTCACACTTTTATAAGTTTTGGTCCATTTACATATTGGGGTTAATTGTCAGATCACAGCTTCAGTTTATGAAGTTCCATCCTCTGAGATTGCTCTCCTCAATTTGCTGTTGTTTATACTTTTTGGGCCTGAAGCTGCAACGGTGTCTTTGGTTCTCAGGCTGGAAAAGGATTGTTTTGTCTAACTAAGCTGTGATGAGAACTTGCTAACACTTTATATGAAGGTCAGAGTTATATACTAATGCAGTACAGAATGTGGAAAATATGAGAGCTAAAACTTAAGGCATCAATATGAAAGAAGTTGCTGGAGAAGGGGGATGCACCTCCGTGCTAGGTCTGCAGCCAAACAGTTCAGCATTGTGTGGAAAGTGATTCTTGTGACTCAAGTGTTGCTTTCTAGAGGCCCCACTGAAGTACCATGAAGGGAACTTGATCTTAACTCCTGTGTAGAATATTTATTCTGTAACACTTCACAGCTGTTCTAGTTTTCTGCTCTGCAGTGTCTCAATAGATCACTGATGTATTAAAAGAAACAAGCATTCTCCTCTCTCATATTTGTACGCCTAATAATCAGCATAGTAGCTAAGAAACTGCATTAACCTTTTTCTTATGTGTAACTTATACATTAAAAACTAATTCTGTAACATTACAGGTTAAAACCAAAGCAAATAAATCACCCCACTAACAACACCCCACCTCCCACTCCTATATAGGAATGATTAGAAATCACAGGGAAACAGCAGTGCAGTGCAGCTCCTGTCTTGAAAGAACTTGAGCAATCAGGGCATTGCACAATTTAAAAATTTCCTAAAGCTTTGGGAATGCAGTTAACTCTGCTGTTTCTGCACTGCTTTAGGTAGCACCTACCATTGAGGATCCCCAATTCTAGACTAGGACTTAAGTGAGCCTTATCATAAAATATATTTTAAAAAATTACTCAAAATAATGTACCCTGTTTGCAGGAGAGCTTACCTGACAGTGAGATGCAGCTTTTCTAGGAGTTATAGTCTTTCTCTTCTAATCTGCAAAAAAACCTCATCTTCAGATTGGCACAACCTAAATATATTAACTTAGTATGATTTTTTTTTACCTTCTTCCTCTTCTGGAAAGAAGGTGAAAATGTGTAGTGTCAGTCACGGGACTTGGCGTCTGCCCAGAAAACATTAAAATGTGACTACCCAGGAATTGCAACAAAAAGGAGTGAAGCCATGTATCTACTGTGTGGCAACACAGTGTTTAGGAAGAAAAGGAGAGTCTATCCCCTCCCTGGAAGTGTCCAAAGCCAGGCTGGATGGGACCCTGAGCAATGTCTAGTGGATGGTGTCCCTGCCTGTGGTGAGGGGGTTGGAACTATGTGATCTTTAAGGTCTGTTCCAACCAAACTGTTCCATGATTCTAGTAGAGTAGGCATTTGGATTTAGGTGCTGTTCCAATGTCACTGTACAAATACTAAGAACTTTGCTGCAGAGCTGCAGTAATTAACCAGCAGGTAATCTTTTCAGAAATCTTTTGTCATTTCTTGTGCCCACCCTTTAAGGCTTCTCGAGTTGTCTTATCTGGAAGCAGAGTCTGGCTCCCATAGGTAAACACATGTGATAAGAGAATTAAAGAAGTAGGACATTTTGAATGTAAATGGCCCAGACATTTAGAGTGCTTAAGTTTGGTGTATCATGAGAAAACTACCAGTTCTTGATTTAAAAGTGTTTGGAAAATAAAATCTATTGCAGAATCTTTACTGTTAACCTGTTTAGAAACCACTTGATTGTAGACTGGCTTTACAGATTAAACATCAAATACATACAGTAGTACTGAACTAAATGATTGTTTAAATGACCATGCCCTTAAAAACAAACACTTAATTTTTGCTAATCCCGAGACTTTTCGTGTTTCATATGAGTATTCTGTTATGAGAGAGATCCACATCTGTGTAACATGACTCTTTCATGAGTCGTTCATTGCCATTTTATTGTTACAGTTCTAACATGTCTGTTACATGTATATACAGAATATCACATTGCTTAAACTTCTTTGCTGCTTTCATGCTGGAGGTGTATGTCCTAATAAATCAGGTGTTAAAACTGCATGTTAAAAAATTCTGGGTGGAGGTAAGTGATGAAGAGACCTGCTGAAGTTTCAGAACTTGCTTCAGAAAGCTAGCTCACTTGTGATATACTGTATGCACACATCTCTTGCATTATCGCTAGAACTGGTCTTCCCAGGGAGCTCCTCAGTAGCTCCTGTAGCAGATGTGCCAGGATTTATAGAGGCGTACGGGTCGGTGTTTTCACTAACTGTTGTGTTGTTGCATTGTTAACAGTTCGCATGGACTCATGTCACTTTGCTGATCACTGTAACTCAATCTCATCTTGTCATCCAAAATCTCTTTGAAGGCATGATCTGGTAAGGGGACAGTAACAAACTGATTTGTACCTCTGTTGCACTGAAAGGTTGGTTCTTTTGCAGAGGTTAGGGAATAATTGTGGGAACAGTTAAAGCAGTACAAATTATAGGAGTGTTAATGTCTAATTGGAAGGGGAGTCGAAGGAATTGGAAGTGATGAAGTAAGGCATACAGGAGAGGAAGTAGAAACCTCTTTATCTAGATTGACAGACACAAGTCTGATAGTTTTGAACAACCACTTCATTTACTTGCAGGGAAAACGATTGATTGCATGCTCTGTCAAATACTTTCCACAGCATTTTGCTGAACGGATGAATATCCAGCAATTCTTTTGCAATTACTTGGGAGCTTTGAGTTGCTCAGAGCTATTGAAGTTGGACCATTTAATTTGAAATCCCCAATCTGGCCACGTTCCCTGCAGCCCGTCCTGTTCAAATAAAATATTTTAGGAGTTTTAATCTTGGTTATGGTTGGGCAATCTTTGTGCCCCGTTTTCAGTGACACATTAAATTTTGGCAATGCAGTTAAACCTGATTATGTAAAGCCACTCCTCAGAGACTGGGTGTGCTTTCCTACCCCTCACTTTTTAAGGATAGGGTAAATTTCAAGTTGAGAAAGAAGGAAGAAGCACGTGAAAGATGGTTTGTGTTCTTCCAAGGACATAATGCTGTATGTTCTCCTCTTCCTGATATATGTACATCTGGGGAGATTTTTGCAGACAAGGCATACTTACAGTTAGAAAGAAAGCCCAAAGCCTTTGACAAAGTTTCTATATACAGCTCTTTTTGTAGTGATTATGTTCATGTGTCAAAAACTGAACCTAGTTGCTCTGCTAGCCTACTATTTCATATTGCCACCTTGCCTGGAATGGGTCGTAGCTATACTTTTCTGTTCATCGCATTCAGTGGCTGCAGCTGCTGACATTCAATATTTCACATAAATCCTGGAAAAACAAAGTAGGAGCTTAGTTTTTACAATTTACACAATTTGGCAGATGATGAAAAAAATCTGACTTTAAGCTTATTAATACAACCCTGCTTTGAAAAGGAGAGAAAAAAAAGAGAGATTAATAGGCTTGAATAACAACTTCAGATGCAGTCTGCATGCAAAGAACACTTAAAAAGCTGCTCTAAACTGACAAGAGGGGAAAAAAATATAAGGAAAACTATTTTTTTAATTAGCTGTCATTTAAACTTTTTGAGTAATTTGCTTGTTTTGATGTTACCAAAAACATTAACATATTTATATCTGTTGATTTCTTCTTACCTGTGGTACCAGTCTTTAAGCCTGATAGGAAAAAGCCAGCTTGTTCATGTTTTAAGCTCATGCACCAAAATAACACTTTAACTTGAACTAACATGAATCTGTTATGATGTAGTTTGGCTGAAGACTAAAACCAGTATAGCTAAATGTGGTGCTCATGGGGGAATGAGGCAAACACATTATGAAAGATAATTCCTTCAAAATACTGCAGAAAAAGTTCCCAGAAAAAAAAAATCTGTTCTTTCAGTTTCTGTCCTGTGTTTAGGTTCAGGCACCTTTTCTCTGTGAAACTTTTAATGTCTTTCTCTAGGTTTCTGGTTCCAATTTCAAGTGTTATCTGCAATGACATTACCGCTTATATTTTTGGATTCTTCTTTGGCAGAACTCCATTAATTAAGGTAGGTGCTTTGGCACTTCCTCGCTAACAAGCTTTAACAATTTATAGCAATTTTGTTACTTGTTCAAAAGCATGTTAATGGAAAAAATTACTTTACACTGTATGGCATGATTCACATCGTTGCTAAAAAACCCAAACTGACTATACTGTTCCTGAAAATTTGTATATGGGAAACTGGAATTAATGTGAATGTGATATTGGCATTACAGGATAATGCAGTTTGAGCCTATTGCATCATCATTTATAATTGCATTCTTTTGGGATTTCAGATGCAGGTTTGGCTGCATACTTACTGCACAGAAACTGTAATTTGAAATGAGCCACTAGGTCATATATACCTGCTGCTCTTGTTGACTGAGAAGGGCTCAAGCATTAATCTTCTATTCTGGTAGAATATGCAAGACCCCACAGAAACTCATGAATTATTTTCATGATGTTGCCATGTTAACTTTTGGGGATTTAGTTGGTTCTGATGCTAAAATGCTCTTAAATTGAAAATGTGATAGAATTTGGTGACAGCTTGGCACACTGGTCTCTCTAGCTATTTGCTGTATTGGTTATTCAGTCTGTCTGCAGAAAGCTGCTGTCTCCTGAGGAGCATTCACAGGAATGTTGTCAGGTGTTGTGTCACACCCAGGGTTCTGGCACTATCTAAATGGACACTTGCTTGCAGAGCTCTCCAACAGAGCTGAGGTGTGCTCGTGCAGGTCTCCCTGTCTTCTGCTTGAAGGGAATTCAGCTGCTTAGTCTGGGTCAGATGCAGCCAGAGGCCAGCAGCAGTCTCCAGACAGCAGCAGCAGATGGGATGGGAGCTCTCCCTTCCCTCAAACTGGCCAGTGGCACCAACCAAAATGTGGCTTTTCTCACCTTGCCTGGGATGGGTTGTGGCCATACTCTTCTATTTATCACATTCAGTGGCTGCAATATTTCACACAAATCTTTGAAAAACAAAGTAGGAGCTTAATTTTCACAAACAAGATCAAGAAATAGAGTAAAAAAGGGAGCAGTGTTTTAGCTGATGGACTAACACTATCTCTTTTGCGCCTAGCTGTCTCCCAAGAAGACCTGGGAAGGGTTCATTGGAGGCTTCTTTTCCACTGTTGTATTTGGATTTATTGTAAGTACCCACAGGATATTCATAGAACCAAAGAATGGTTGTGTTTGGAAGGGTCTTTAAAATCATCTCATTACAATCCCCCTGCCATGGACAGGAACACCTTCCACTACCCTAGATGGTTCAGAACCCATCTAACTAACTGGTCTTGAACACTTCCAGGCATGGGAGTTTCCTTGTATAGATTCAGTCTTCTTATTTTGACTTGAAATAACCAAATTTATCGCTAATTTTATCTCAAACACCTGAAAGCCTCAGAATTAGGGTTGGTTGGGTTGTTTTTGTTTTTGTTTGTTTGTTTGTTTGTTTGTTTTGGGTTTTTTTTTTTGTTGTTGTTGTTGTTGCTTTTTGGGGGTTTTTGGTTTGGTTTTTTTTTTTTTTTTTTTTTTTTTTTCCTAAAAGATTCTGCCAATTCATAACTAGCTGGAAAGGCTAGACAAGGTTTTAACCTCTCCTGAATAGATTATACTGACCATTTTTTGCCATTTCTGTTACAGATCTGGAACAGTTTTATCTATTAGTTGAATCCTTATTTTGAAATTGAAGTTTAACAATAGCATTATTTATTCTTTGTGAAGTAGTCCTCCTGTGTTGCATGCTTTATAATGCTATTTCTTCTGGAAAGCAATTTAGTCTAATGATATGCACGGATAATAATACCAGCATAAGTAACTGTTATGATAAGTAATTTGTCCCCAAGGTCAGCAGAACTCATAATAGCCAAACTTAGTAGAAGAGATATTCAAGTTTTAATAGACAAGTAAGCTGCAAAAAATTATAAGTGGATGACATTTTGGATTTTAGAATGCAGAAGATACAAATCTGATAGAAAAAGGAAAACAATTTGGGAAATAATCACTAAGCTCATGGAACATCTGCCTTGTTGAGTCTTTCTCTAGTTTAAGCAGGCTGATTTTTCTCCATTCTGTGTCTCTTATTAGAAAGATTTTTATTATCCTGAGCTTGTGGTGATAAAGCCATTCATTAAAGCATGATTTTTGAATGTAATAACAAATGCCTAATTCAGGAGTTCTTGTTTTGCTTTTCAGTTTTCCTATTTTTTGGCTCAACATCAGTACTTTGTCTGCCCTGTGGAATACAACAGTGAAACCAACAGATTTGTGACAGAGTGTGAACCTTCAGAGCTCTTCCAAATGAAGAAGTATTCTGTGCCACCATTGCTTCAGGCTGTGTTGGGATGGGTAAGGAAAAAAAAACAGGCTTTGGTTGAAATTGAAATAATATTTCCCAGCTTAAATGGGTTTCCAAACCATTTTAGAAGGGTGTCTGAATGCTAAGGTAAAGCTTAAGGTTAAGAACTGAATCAATAGCATGGGCCCCTCCATTGCTCATACTGGGGATGTGGTCACCCAGTCAGAATCACTGCTGGAGTCACCCAAGGGAACCTGCCTGTGTTCTTGAGGCCTCTATTCTCTTTATGCTGTGCATGGATGTCCCTTTGCAGACTTATTTTTGAAGAGCAACCTTTGAATTTTTTTGTGGGAAGTGGACAAAGGCTTGTTACGGCCTGAATTATGGCAAGCTGAAGTAAGCCTGTAGAACTTCATCCTCTTTTCAGCTAGTGTGTAACTGCTGCTAGGGTTGGAGTTTTTTTTCTCTTCACAACACAGCATCCTGTGTGTTATTGCCATTACTTCCATGCTGAGTGAAGAAATACTACCAGCAGCAGTTACTTGTAATGTACTCTCTGACCCTTTAAATACATAAGCTGAAAATGCCTACAATTGAACATATTGAAACACAGCATTTATTATTTTTCTTGTAGGAAACGGTGAATATGTACCCATTTCAGATGCACAGCTTTGCACTGTCAACATTTGCCTCATTAATTGGGCCATTTGGGGGATTCTTTGCCAGTGGATTTAAAAGAGCTTTCAAAATCAAGGTATGTAATGAACCCTGTAAACCTTTAAGTTTTGGTTTGGTTTTCTCTGTGGATTAGATAAATTGGAGGGTTGGGGGTTATGGGTTTTTTAAACCTTCAATGTAGTGTTTCTACTAAGTTGCAACAATATTTTGGTTGGTTTTTAGTATCAGAAGCAGGACTTAGTTTCATCAGATGTGTGTGTGTGTGATATTCTTCAAACTTTGCATAGTCAGCTTGTGACTTCAGTGCTGGAAATCAACAAATAATTTGGTTACATAGTTTGGTCAATAATTACTCTTCCAAATCATGTTGTAGAAGTGGTTTAGGCAAGCAAGATGTGAGATACTATACTTGACATGAAAGGCAATCTGTAGATACCTCAGAAGTGCTGCCAGTAGTTTACCCTTCAGATTGTGGCTGGTTTTTACCAGTGGGATTGGTGTCACGGGCAGATGCTGGTGTGTCAGGCTCACCAAAGCATGAGAGTGGCTGCCTTTGCCAATACAGCGCTGCCCTGTAACAGGAGTGTGCATTGGCAAATTATGGGACCTGCTACCCTCTGTTTATCACAAGGTGTGCACTGTTGCTTGTGGCAATGCTGTCCTTGGCTGGTATTAAATGGCAGCAGGAGTATGGCAAGAGGGCAGCCCCAAATTTCTCCTGACCTTCTTTATGTCTTGGTAGGACTGCTGTAATCCTTACCCTGTTGCTTGTTGTCGTTCATTTTGTTCTGTACACCCACCAAACCAGCATGTGCTTGGCACAGAAGTGCGTAAACCCCTCTTCTTGTGCTGAACTCTGTACATGTGCTTGTACTTACTCCTCTTGCTCATGCTGGTCCCAGAGCTTGCCCAGCACTTTGCTGGCCACAGCACTCTCGTACCTGTATGGCCACGCAGCAAAAGGCTGTTTGTGTGAAGAAGGAATGTGGGATGAAAAAAATGCTGCTGAAAAGAAGCACTTATTCTTAAAGTAGAATATTAAAAAGTAGATTCCTTTTAAAACTTTTGGGCCCCAAAGTGATGACTTAAGGACTGTCAGGGAGTCAGGGATATTGTGGAATTGCTGCTGAAGGCAGTGCGCTCCATGCCTGCCCTGCACTGGGCAGGACTAGTTTAACTTGCTGGCAGTCACCCCACATGACTGACTAAAGTCAAGGTTTTCACTCAGAGAGGACAAGTGAGTGTGGAAAGGATGACTGGAGGTATTTTGATTGATAAACCTGTTCTATAGACAAGAAATTAACACAAAGGTAGTGTTTTGAGCTTTGTTTGCATCAGAAATATATTTTTTAAAGTAGTGATCATTTTTTCACAGTGTGTTTTTTGATTCTGTTAGATAAATTTCTATTGTTTGCACATATTATGGTTTTTAACTATGGTAGAGGATAAAGCAAAAAACGTATTAAAGAGGAGAATTAGATTCTGCAGAGGCAAGATACAACAGCCAGGAGCTTAAGAGGTTTGCTACAAAATGAGGTGTGTATAGGCACACAAGTGTTCTCACTACCGGCACACCTGCACCTGACCTGCTGCTGTCCTCTTGTGCAATACTGTGGACAAATTGCTACTTCTCCTCTTTTTCTTCTCACCCCTTGGCTTGCCTTTGCAGTTAAAAAGTCCCTTAGCAAAGGAGCCTGTTGCTAACTTTTGGCTCCATGCAGTGAAGTCATGGCTTACTTGCAGTCCTAATGTGCTGCTGCCAAGAGATAACATCATTTGTGTGTTTCACAGGAACCACTGACCATCTTTTTTTCTTCTTCTTCTTTCCTCTTCTTGTCCTTCACACCCAAAAGGATTTTGCAGACACAATCCCTGGCCACGGTGGGATAATGGATCGCTTTGATTGTCAGTACTTGATGGCCACTTTTGTTCATGTCTATATCACCAGTTTCATAAGGTATGGATTTTTACAATATTAACTACTGAAGCATGCACAGGAGCGGTGCCATAATGAATGTTATGTTAGCATAGCAGAGCTTGCACATTGCTAAATAGGACTTATCCAATCACTTCAAATACAGGACTATTAAGAAAACAATGTCCCTGCCTAGGATTTGTGTTGGGTTCAGGCCTTAATGTTTCTGTAACTGCTGTTGAAGGTAGCCTGTGTACCTGAAATACCAGAAAGTTTTGTGTAGCAGCCTACTAGAAGTTTCACTAGAATTCACTGATTACAAAAAGGTGTTGGATGGGGTTGCAGGCAGGAGGGTTGTGCAGCATCTGCTTTCCCTTTGTGGTTCCTAAAGAGCCTGTAGGTTGTGAGACTGCAGTTCTTCCCATGAGTTTCAGTATTTCTCAGTTGCTTGACTTGGGATTTTCTGCTTAAGATGAAAATGCTATAGTTAAAAAAGGAGACAACTTCCTAAAATACTGCTCATCTTCCCTGAAACACACCAGCTTTCAAGAAGACATCACAGGAATCACAATTCTCTTACAACAGATACTTTAGTTTCTGAGGCAGGGGTGGTTCAAGGGGCCAAATCAAAACATGCCCTTAGTTTTGTAAATGCATATGACTAAATAATTATTAGATACCTAATCAGCAACAGATTCTTTGCCTTATATTTGGTTTATCTTAGAAGTAGATTTTAAGTCAGTGGCTAGCTAAAAATGAGGCTGATATTTAGAAAAGCTTGGTTTAATTTGCAGTTCTCTTTACTGACTTGGCCAATTTCCCATTTAGTTCAGTAGTACATAGCTTATCTGGCAGGCAACAGATGCTAAATAAAGATCTACTAATAAACATTGATTACACTGATAAAGGATGAATCAAGGAATCTTATTTGTCATCAGCCTTCTTAATATCCCTATTTGACAGCAAATAGAAATGCTTTTTAGTTTCTGTTTCTACTGAGCTAAGAGAATGCTTTGCCAGTAATGCTGGCCTGTGCATCCTGAGGAGACAGACTGGGAGAAATCCATAACTTGGAGCCCTCAAGAAAGATAAGGCATTGTTTGGGCAGCAAGAAGAAATCTAAAAGACTCTTTAGAGCTGTGGTGACAAAAATTTTTTTTTTTTTCATTGACAGGGGTCCAAATCCCAGCAAATTACTGAAACAGCTGTTGATACTTCAGCCTGAACAACAATTAAGTGTGTATAAAACCCTGAAATCTCACCTCATTGAAAAAGGGATCTTGCAGCCATCTCTAAGAGGGTAGTTTGTCAAAACTTCAGAGGACTAGAAGAAAACTCCATCTACAACAAGCCTGTGGAAAAACATTGCAAAAGTGCACATAAATAATGGCTAAAGGAAGAGTAATTTGTAGTCTGGAAAAGGTGAATGTTTCCTGAAATGAATGTGAATGTTTTGACTTCCTACTAGGACACCAAAGATCTCTTACTCCTAAAATAATTCAAATGCTTACAAAGTAATGGTACACATGCTTTGTATTTTATTTCCTGAGGTGGATGGCAGCAGTCTTTGTTCAGTACCCTGCGTGACACTCTTTGTATTTAAGAAAAAAAAAATGGAATTCACTGAATTATTTAAATCTGTATGTCTTAGCAATACCTTTTTGATCTCCAATGGTTACTGAAGTATAAACACATCAGGGAGGCAGTAACTTCTATATAGGCTGATGCTGAAATTACTATTGGCCAGAAAACACTTGTTAGCCAGGTCAAAGAAGTACTTAGAGCCTGCTGTATCAGACTACCTGTATTTACTTCATTGTTATGAAGATTAAACCTAGCTCTGTTTTTAATTTAACAACTTTTTTATGACACCATTTCATGCTTTCAAGAGAAAAGTACATTTATGGAAATACAGCTGGGCGTTGAAATACAGTTAGGCAGTTTGGGCTGTGGAGCTGCTTCTTTTGTTGCTGTTATTAATGTCACAGATAATAAACAGGTGTGTGCCTCCAGGAGTAGAGATTACCTGAGAAAACAGAATTCTTCAGCCCAATAAAGAGATCAAGGAGAATCTGAAGCCTAGGTCCCTAGTTTCCATGGCCAGGTCAGTGTCCAAAGACAGTAATTCAAGCCTTATTCCTTGTGCCTCTTAACTGCTCCACAGAATTGGGATATTTCCTTCTTTTTAAAAGCACTTTGAGGTCCTGTGTAAAAAGTGAGGTTTAAGTGTTGTTTACCAGTGTGTTATTCAGTGAAGGCAGAAACTTTTTTATCTCATGAATGTGCACAGTGCAAGACAGGATGTGTGGTTCTTCTGCTGTGTGTTATTATTTATTAAGAAGATCCTCAAGCAAGCTTGTGGTAACCACAGAGGGATTTGACTGGAGAATTTTTATAGAAAGCAGCTATTCTGTAGGCTTAGTAGCGTATACGAGGAGAATTAATGCTCTGTTATTCTCAATCCTAGTTGTTTTACTACTTTTTTCATCATGTAACATGTCTTGATGCAAGTAAAAATATGAACTTTTTTGAAATGACAAAAATTACTGCTGTACAAACAGAAAGCACAAATGCCAATTTTGTTTTCATATACTGTAAATTGATACAATTTCATTTTTCCAACTAACTGTAAATAAGTTTCTCCACGTACCAATGCCACATCTAGGTGTGTGTATATAAATTATTAAAAGATGTATGTATATATACTAAAGATTAACATTTAAATGGTTGGTGCTACTTGAGGATACAACCATGGTGAAAATCACTTGGGTGGGTGACAAGACGTATCCGTAAAATTCAAACTGCTTTTTGACAAACACCATGTAGCTGAGACCAGTGTGCACTCTGTTTTGCACTTGGGCTTGTACAGCTTGTGTATGGAAAAGCACCCCCTTGTACATTCAACAAAATCCAGGTCTAAAGTAATTCCTGTTGACATCAATTATTGACAGAGTTAAATTTATATCTGACCTGGAGATTGTAGTACTGTATTGAAGGAACACTCCAAGAGGTGAAAAACATCACCTGCTGCTTGTCTCTCAGTAGTTCTGTGACTTGGCTTATTAGTTGGAGGGGTCTGAAGTTCAGCCCTCACTCTGGATAAAGCATAACCTGAAGTTAAAAGGTAGCACAGCTACCTTTGGAAAGGTGATTTGAAAAGAAGGGAAGAGAAAATGAGAGAGAAACCAAAGTAGAATATATTCAAAACTAGCTTTTAGATGAGGCTTTGGTTATGTATGGGACTCTGGTAGCTGTAATGATAAAATGCAGCCATACTGGAGATAGTATATCTTTATCCTGGGTATTCAAAAAAAATCTAAATATTTAAAAATTATATAGAGAATATATATGTAAAAGGGTAATTGTTACTTCAGAAACTTGAAATTTTTAGTGTAATTTTATAGCATGTACAATAAGGATGTTAAATATATTTTAGTATTTAATACAACAGAGCATTTGAAATTAATTGCTATCTATGTGCACAATAGAAAATTCAACACAGCAATTCTGCTTTTCAATGTTAAAATGAAGATGGGATCACCTGTGAACTCACTCATCAATTTTCTAGGTAGAGTAATAGCTTCCTTCTGGTTTAGGCTTGGTGTAAATATGGCTGAGCAGGATCTGTCACTGTGAAGTGACATCTATGCTTGACCACACTGGCTACTTCCATAAGTTCAAGCATTGAAACAGGATCAACAAGAAAGTTTAACTTTTTAGACCAGTGATTCTTTTCACTTGCACTTTTGTCCCAAGTGGCTATAATTACCTGCTGAGCAAAAAAGAAAAATGTATATTCTGTAAATATTGTAAATGGTATGAGCAAATAATGTCTGTTTTAGTTTGACGGTTTCAATCTTTCATTGAAGCAGGTGTTGTAAAAAAAAAAAAATAAAATTGGGACAGAAGTCCTCCTCTCTTTTATTTCCTATAGCATGTACAGTGGGTGGAGTTTTCTTAAAACGAATTTGTGTTCCTTTAGATTCCTTACATTTGTGTTCTCAATAGAAAGTCTGTTATTAATTTCTAACCTTTTGCCCCTCAAGGCTTCAGGCCATCCATGCCTGTTGCTGAAACTTGTACAATGTGCCTCATGTCCAAAGAGATGCAAGCTTGTTATCTTTTCCTAAAGGTGCTCACTCCAACAATACTGATATAGACCTCTCGGTATTCACCTTTTGTGGTGCTGATGGGGTGGCAGCTGGCAGCTACCTCTCCTGCTTTCCTCTTCCTTCCCTTTTAAGTCTTGGATTTGAGGCCCTTCACCTCCTGCAGCCTCAAACAAGCCAGGTAAGAAATGCATCCTATTTCTAACTTACATAGACTGTAACATCTGTTAAACACTCAGCCAATTGTGTGTGTGCTGTGTAACTCCTTAGGTTTTGGAAAACTTGTGCAGAAGCACATAGCTTTCCTGTGGTCTGCATCTACTTACTAATGGTCTTCTGAGGAAAGGAAGGGGGAAATTAGCAATGAGTTTTCTTCTGCTAGACAGAAAAAGTTTGAGACTGTTACTTGCACAAAGTCCTTTAGTCCAGCTGGTACCACTACCTGCAGTAGCTAAGTTGCAATTTCCCTTTCTCTTGCAAGTAGTTTCCCAATTATAAAATGGATATCCAGTTCCTTGTTAAGCAATTTCAAATTGCATGAACTTAGGTGTGAGTCCTGTATCTGACAGGATTCCAGAAAAAGGTGGGAATGTGTTACCCATAAACACACACCAAATTTAGGTTGGAAAATACCCTTGAGATGATTGAGTCTAACCATTAGCCCAGCACTCCAAGTCTTCCATTAATGTACAGCTGAGTACTACAGGAACTGGGATTTGTTCATTGGAGACATACTGCACCCTGACTTCTCACTACTGATGATTGTTCCTTGAGGAATTACAGGGACACGTTTTGATCCCTAAAGGAGCAGGTGACAAAGACTGGTATTATAAGGATTTTGTTAGCATGCACATAGCCTTTGCAAGTGACTGTGTAAAGGCAATATATTTTCACAGGGAAGTCAAGGTGCCTTGAGCCCCCTTTAATTGCCACTAGGTGACTTGCACTTTTCTGTGTCGAGGTGCAATAGAAGCAATTTGCTTCCTCAAGTGGTTGCTGCTCCCATGTGAAGTGACTGGGCCAGTTGTCCCCAGCTCAGCAGGAACTTGAGTTTTGAGCTATCCCACGCAGTTTTCAGAGCAAGAGGCTGGATTTTCACTTCTGCTGTTGGGACCCTGCTCTTTAATTGCAGGAAATGAAATACTTGTGCTATCTGGCAGATATCTTGCACACCTCTAAAGAAAATATACTGAGAGCTCTGATTGCCCAATAGTGGCTTATATTGCCTACCTGACTGGGGCTTATCATTGGGGGTTGTATGTACTTGAAGGGTGTGTGTAGCTCTGCATACTTTGCCCTTGTTTCTGATGTGACAAACTATGATACAAGCATAGGCTATTCTGGAACAGGGAGAAAAGCAAGCTCTGCCAGACTCCATCCTGTGTCACGTCCAGCTGCACAAAGCAAGTTTTTGACTCCCAATTCAGATGGAAGCAAACCTACAAGAGGATGACTGTTGGTCCAGCTGGTTCCATGGACACCGAGGATAAGCCAGCCACATCCCTGAATCAAACATTGTCCAAGCGAGGGCAGGCCTGGCCCAGTCATCACGGGCAGCAGCACCCAGGCTAGCTCAGCGCCACCACACCCACAAGCACTGGCCATGCACCATCCACTCCTTCCTGGGAAGAGCCCCAGTGCTTGGAGTGCAGGCAGGAGCTGTCTGATATCCACACAGCCCCTTCATGACAGATGTCCTCCACTGGCACGATGGCAGCGACAGTCCCTGTTCAGGAGGGCACTCAGGGCACTCAGAGTTGTGTTCAGGGCATTCCTTGGCATCCACCGCCCACAGCAGCAGCAGCACTGCCCTGCTCCCAGCATCACACAGGTGCCTGGGGATGACTGCTCTAAGCCTCAGCAGTGTCCTCTGAGAGAGTGACACAGGGAGGCACAGCAGGGATGGATGCAGGGACAGTGCCTCAGGCATCTGGCTGCCCCCAGGCCATCCTGCTGCCAGACTGTTCTTGGCCATGTCTTCAGAACACCAGCCTATGATTCCCCTACAGACACTATGATTAGATCTAGTTCATTTTTATAACACACATTTTGCAAATAGACTGTGTTTTATAAGTATTTGTATATAACAGGTTATAATTTTTCTTCAATAAAACTGTCAGTTTAGCCCAATTAACTGACTTGTATGCATTAAAAAAAGATTCAAAACCAAAAAGAATGTTTCTATATGGTTTCTTATATCTTCCATGGAACACCTGCACTGGGAATGGAATCAGGGTCAGGTGCCAGGGCTTTGTGATGTGGGGGACCACTGTGACACTGCAGGGTCCCTCTCTGGCCATGGGGGATTGAAGGAGTGCAGAGCCCTGGGGTGCCCAATCCCAGGATTGCCACTTCCCGCACGAGGCTGCATCTCCCCTGGAGCCCCTGGCAGCTCTGCAGCATAGGGTGTCACAGACAGAAATGGAGAACCCTTTGAAGAATGCCAACTTCCCAATGCACAAGGGGCTGCCAAGCCTGGACTGGGTGTGCCGGGTGTGGGATGGGGCAGGAGGGACAGGCTGGTGGTGGGATGGGGCTGCTTGGAGCTGCCTGGGGGCCGGGGCTGGGCTTGCTGGCACTGGGAGGAACACTGTGCCAAGGCAGCTGCCTTCATCCCTCTCCTCATCCTTCCTGGAGGTGGGACAAAGGCAGCCAGAGGCAGCTCCTCTGGAGAGCCAGGCCCAGGCCTCATCCCTCCTTGGTGACAGGCTGCCACTGCTTTCACAGAGCTCTCAGGATGGTGGGAACCACCCAAGCACCCTGCCAGGCAAGAAAAGCCCTCCTCAGCGGCTGCAGTGGAATGGCAGGGCCCGTCCCAAGCGCAGGGCTCCGAGGAGAAATGCCACCCTGTCATGGCAGCAGGAGACACTGGAAGAGAACTCCCTCAGCAGGAGGAACAGCTTCCAACCCTGACACGGATGCAGGTCTTGATGGGTCAATGACAGCCTGGCCATCCCGCTGCCAGACTACTCTTGCCATGGCTTTGTGAGACCAGCCTATGATTCCCCTTCAGACACACTATGATTAGATCTGTTTCATATTTTTACCACAGATACTTCACAAATAAAATTTATTGCACATATCTATATAGCAAGTATTAGATTTTCTTAACCTAAACTGTCAATTTACCCAATTTATCTGAATTGCGTGCATACAAAAAATTGGTTCAAGCCAAAAAGCTGAGACAAAGTACAGTTTTAAATTTCACAGGGTATTTTTATTACCTCTAAAGCAGGTGACAGCTTCTGCAGGTATCAGAACCACCTGTCTCATAGTTCTTATATCTGCTTAAGGTATAAGAACCTAAGGATAGAATGGTTTTGTAAAATTTCTTCTGCCTGCCATGGAAGATGTGTGCTGGGAGCAGGATCTGGGCTCAGCTGCCAGGGCTTTGTGATAAGGGGCTGCATCGTGCCCAGCAACCACTGTGACACTGCAGGCCTGTGGGGGGATTGAAGGAGTGCAGAGCTCTGGGGTGCCCACTCTCAGGAGAGCATTTCCCGCACGAGGCTGCATCTCCCCTGGAGCCCCTGGCAGCTCTGCAGCATAGGGTGTCACAGACAGAAATGGAGAACCCTTTGAAGAATGCCAGATCCCCGATGCACAGGAGGCTGCCAAGCCCGGACTGGGTGCGCTGGGCGTGGGATGGGGCAGGAGGGACAGGCCGGTGGTGGGATGGGGCTGCACAGAGCTGCCTGGGGACTGGGGCTGGGCTTGCTGGCACTGTGAGGGACACTGTGCCAGGGCAGCTGCCTTCATCCTTCTCCTCTTCCTCCTCCTGGTCTTGCTTCCCAAGGGTGCGTCACAGGCAGCCAGAGGCAGCTCCTCTGGAGAGCCAGGCCTAGGCCTCATCCCTCCGTGGGGACAGGCTCAGACCACTCCTCTGCCCACAGAGCCCACAGAATGGAGGGAGACCCCGGCCATTATGGCAAGCAAGTGAAAGCCTCTGCAAGGGCTGGAGAAAACTGGCCAGGCCCATCCCAGGTGCAGGCCTCCACAGAGAAATGCCATCCTGCCATGGCAGCCTGGAGCAGCTTGCCTCCCTGACATGGTCTTGGTGGCTCCATGGCAGACCTAGGCAGGGGATTGCCAAGGACAGGATGGGACAGGATGGGACAGGATGGGACAGGGAATGAGCCTCCCTCTGACCAGGGCCAGCTGCTGCACTGCACCACTGCAGCCCCATCATCTCCTGCACCCCTGTCCCAGCAGCTGCTGCTGCCATGTCTCCAGCAGGCATTTCCTGGAGGGAGCCAGGTGACCTTTACAAATAACAGAATCACTGAATCATATAGAATCACAAGTACTAGGGTTTGAAGGGATCTCAGGAGATCGTCCAGTCCAACACCCTGCCAAGGCAGGGCCACCTTGAGCAGGTTACACACATAAAAGTTCTGGTGGCTTTGGAATGTCTCCAGAAGGGGGAGACTCCATGTCCTCCCTGGATGGACTATTCCAGGGCTCTGCCACCTCAGTGTAAAGAAGTTCTTACTCAAGCTGAGAAAGAACTCCTCAAGAAATACCCCTCTCTCCTTTCTCACCTGCCAGGGGAAAGCATTTCTCAACCTTGGGCAGCCATTGCCAACAGGCCTGGAGGAGTTGGAGGTCATTACGAGCACACAGAAGGTGCTGCAGTGGCTTGAACTCCATGTTCCCAGTGATCCAGGGACCTTGGCCAAGGACGACGAGGACTGTGAAAATAAGATTTACAAGGAGCTAACCTATGAGATATTGGAAAAGGACATCACATGTCCAGAGCCCTCAGAGAGATGGGAAGAGAGCAGCCAAAGCCAGGAGTGGCAAGACATGTCAAAAGAGTCCAGTGACCAAGAGCAGCTTCAGTGGGAAGGGGATGAGACTACAGGAGAGGCTATCAACCAACTTCAGAGCACACCTCCTGCCCTGGCCGGTTCCATGGACACCAAGGATGGGCTAGCCATGTCCCCAAGTCAAGCATCACACCAGCAAGGGAAGGCCAGCAGCACCACACCCACAAGCACTGGCCATGCACCATCTACTCCCTCCTGGAAAGTGCCCTCAGTGACAGGAGCGCAGGCAGGAGCTTGTCTGCTGCCCTCACCACCCCCTGGAGACAGAACCAGATCTCCTTCCCTCACAGCCATTCACACCCCGGAACAGCTGCAGCGACAGTCCCTGTTCAGGAGGGCACTCAGGGCACTCAGAGCTGTGTTCAGGGCATTCCTTGGCACCCACCACCCACGGCAGCAGCAGCAGCAGCAGCAGCACTGCCCTGCTCCCAGCATCACACAGGTGCCTGGGGATGACTGCTCTGAACCTCAGCAGTGTCCTCTGAGAGAGTGACACAGGGAGGCACAGCAGGGATGGATGCAGGGACAGTGCCTCAGGCATCTGGCTGCCCCCAGGCCATCCTGCTGCCAGACTGTTCTTGGCCATGTCTTCAGAACACCAGCCTATGATTCCCCTACAGACACTATGATTAGATCTAGTTCATTTTTATAACACACATTTTGCAAATAGACTGTGTTTTATAAGTATTTGTATATAACAGGTTATAATTTTTCTTCAATAAAACTGTCAGTTTAGCCCAATTAACTGACTTGTTTGAATACAAAAAATTGGCTCAACACAAAAAGCTGAGAAAAAGTACAGTTTTAAATTTCAGACTGTAATTTTATTATCTCTAAGCAGGTGATAGCTCCTGCAGCCATCAGAACTATCTGTCTTATAGTTCTTATATCTGCTCAAGAAAGACCTTTAGCAGCAGGAGGGCAAGGAGCAGCTCTTGCCTCCCTGACATGGCCTTGGTGGCTCCATGGCAGACCCAGGCAGGTGCCATGGATGGGATGGGATGGGATGGGATGGGATGAGATGGCATGGGATGGCATGGGATTGTTATGAACAAATCTTTGGTGAATAAAAAGTGTGGGGGGGACTGCCCTTAGTTTTTCCGGGACCGGGGAAATAGACTGGTATCTTGAGGCTGCAGCTGTGGGGGAAGGTGGAATCTGCCCCGGAGGACGGGGCGGGCCAGGATGGGAATTCTCCTGCGACAGGCACCCTGCAGGGCAGGCACTTTGTTGCATAGCAACTGTATTGTCTGTGTGGGGGTCCACTGCTTTGAAGCCGCTGAGCTTAAATCTCTTGCTAATGATTCACCTGTTGCCTGGGGACAGTTTTGGTTTTTTTTCAGAAAGCACCTTCACAGTCCGAGGAGGGGGCTGACTCCAGAGGAGGGCCTAGGGTAATGAAACAGACCCTCGGCATCTTGGGAGCATATTGTTCTCAGAAACGAACACCCCAAGATGAAATTCATCACAGTGAGAGGGAACCAGATGATGCCCTGACAGAGGAAGAAGGAGACGCACCCCTGAGCTTGATTTGGAGGGTCACCATGACCTAGAACGAACGAGCCTGCTGTGGGGATGGGAGAGAAGCTGCTCAGAGTGGAGCGCCTTCGGGTATGCCCGTGAGGACAGGGATACAGAACACGTGGCTTGCAAATTAGCAACCTGGTTCTGCTGCA
>VZUI01050442.1:0-48166 GCA_013401135.1 Cettia cetti
CTTCCCTTCCCTTCCCTTCCCTTCCCTTCCCTTCCCGGAACTTCCCTTCCCGGAACTTCCCTTCCCTCTCTGGGGAAAGGACCCCAATAAAAATTCTTCCCAGAGATTTTTCCCATGAAAATTGCAGTATCACACAAGAACAGAAATTACTTTCACTTAAAGACTCCATTTTATTTAGACAATGTTTTGTGCACTTCAGGATTTTTTTTTCAAATGAATCCTAAAGTAATTGAAAGAAAAAAAAAGTAAATAATGACTCTGAAAAGAATATTGATGAGGATGAAGGTAATCCAGAATACAGCTTTTCTGGTTTATCATTTAATACAATTAATCATTTATATTCTGTAGGTAGATTATTTTAGCTACTTGTACAGGCATTTTTATATCAAAATGGGAATGCATGATCTTACATTGTTATACATTTTATCTTTTAAATTGAAGTAACACCTCTTATTGAACAACCTAGAAAACATGATGGTGTATTTGCATTAGTATTTTATGTGACTTTAAAAGTTATTGTCAAGTTCTTGAGATAAATAATCTTTTTATTAACTACAATTATATATATTATATTTAAAAGGTTATTTCAAGGTACTGATTAAACCATCATTAAAATTTTGCTAGTCTATAAAATAAAATACCTTGTAATTATTTTGAGCATCAGTTATACCTCACAGGCCTTGTTACTGTAGTCAATTTACAGTGAATAATGATAACACATTGTTTATTTGATGAAAGACTTCTAATCAGCATCAACTGTGTTTTGAAAGGCCAGGAATTTTCCATATTTTCAGTCTTGTGTTAATCATCATATTCATTCTCCACTGTGCCTTCAGACCTATACGTAGAATATTGTGGTGACAGATGACATCTCTGTCTTCCATAGCCTCAGAATTCACTGCAGCATAGGTTATGATTCACCTTCGTAGAGAAGGGAAGAGATATTCTCAGGGTGTTCCTCCATTACAAATACAATCTCACCAATTTGTCTGCTATTTTGTGTTCCCTTCTCAGAGGGGGAGAACATTTCATTTTAATCAGACTATGGTGTGAATTACTACTTTACCTCTTGAAATGTGCAGTTGGGACTGGAATTTTTTCTGCCAGAGAAGTGGATGCATACTACCTTAATGAGGGTGGTGTCAGCAGGTTCCATCCAGTCCCCACAGCAACACAGAGCCTGATATAATTTAGCAAAGTGCAGATATATCTGCACAGTTTGTCAGTCTAATGGGAAAAGAATGTCTCTTTCTTGGAAGCTGTTGAACAACCATTTGTATATAATGATAACTTTCAGGCTACACTATTGCCAGTGTGTTTCCTGACACTGGCAGGATGTGTAACAAAACCAAATGTAACAAAAATGCAAATATTTATTTTTTCTTATTGCCAGTATTTGGGAAACAAGCCTGGAAAGTGTTAGGGAGTGGCTCATACTTCTCTTTCAAGAATGTTTTGTGAGGTCTTTCAGTGCAGTCTGCACCAGATAACACCAGTCCTTTGGGATTACTCAATCATTTTACACATATGAGAAAACTATTAACATCTCCATGACACAGCAAAGTATTAAGCATCCAGAGTGCTTAATGTGAAAAATACTGAAATCATAATGTTTTAAATTGTAAGTGTTCACCAAAGAGTGCTATTTAAAAACAAGAAACAGAAAATATTGTGTTCTATGTCAGCTTTTTAAGCAGCCGTCTCAAAAGACATAGCAATGATGAAAGAATTGCTTTGTCTTTCAGTTACATATTTTAGTTACATATCTAGTACATAACATATCTAGTGAAACACAGAGATTTGACCTTGTACTGGTATTTCCTTTCCAAATTACTTTAGATTTTAATTCAGTAGAAAAATTGTGCAGCGAAATAAAATGTGAAAAATACTCTTAGTATTTGAAAAGGGTCAAAGTCTTGTCCTATACGTTTTTTCATACCCTTAATAATATAAATTCTAATTAGAATTTGATTAATGCAAATAAAGTAATAATTTTAAACTACAATACATTTATGCAATTATTTGGAGTGGAATTTTCCCCTCCTCTAATTATTCAAGACTTGGAGTGTGTTTGGTTAATTTTACTTTAAAAGCTAAAATCTGTATTTTCTTTAAACAAGTAATTTTTGCATCACACAGTAATACACTTTACAAAAACTTCTGAGATAAAGTGGGTTAAAAAAAAATCATAAAAAGCTTGTATTCCTCATGTAGCCACGTCAAAACCAATAGTTCCTACTACTGCCTTACATCTCTTCTGTTTTTCATCTAATTTGCATAGATTGTCCTTGAAGTTTGCTCAGAATGGACTTTGAATTTGCGAATTAATTTCCACATTCCATTGTTTTCAAGTACAAAGCTTGTTTGCTTTGTTAAATAAAATGTGGCTTTGTTCAGTCCATAAGTACACCCAGTCCTGAGGACTATGCTTGGTTTTTAAGTATCTCTGCTTAGGATCACCAGACACCATCAGCAGTTCCACGTGAAATCTTTTCATCATGAACTGCACATTACAAAGTATCCTGTGTGAGCAAAAGTCAGTTTTCATTAGCTGTGTGATTATGGTGAATGACAGCAACAGAAATATTAGTTTGGCCTCAATGCATTTTAAATGCAGTTTTAGAAGTCTATTTCCAGAACAATGTTACTGAACTAATTGGGAAAAAAACTTATACTTCAAGAAGGCCTTGAAAGTTTGCAGATGTGGATCACTTATGTTTGTCAGTTAAAATAAGGAAACTCATAAGACTTTTAGTGCACAAAGCCTTTGAAAATAAACCTTTGATAGGCTTGCAGCAATCTCAGGGGTTACTACAGCATGAATGTGTTTGGTTGAAGAGTCTCCTGTGCAGTGACTCTTAATGCAGAATTAACCTGTGCCATATCAGACAAGCTGCCTTTCAGCTGATAATATATTTGACCTCTTATCACTTTACAGCCTATTGGTGCTTTGAACCCAAAGAGAGCTGTCTTCTATGCAGAACGGTATGAGACATGGGAAGATGATCAGACTCCACCTTATCATTACAACACCCACTACTCTACATCTACTTCTACCTTGGCTTGGCTTGTTCGTATTGTAAGTATTTCTGGATCCTGGTTTTCATAAATATCTTTATTTACAGCATCTCTTCTGTCTTCTGTTTTGTTTTGTTTTTATGAAAGAACATTTCTATTAAAATCTCATTGTTCTTCCCTACCTTAAAGTCTCAGAAATTCTCTATATATACTTTATATACTCATTTGTAGTGATAAAGGAGTCCTTCCTACCCAAACAATCCACAATAAATTTAAACATAAAATTGTGTTGGTACAAGGATATATACAATGAGAAAAACACATCTAAAACTGAATCCACCCCCAAAATATATTTCTGGATAATACAGAAATCTGCTACTGTTCATATTCATTTATTATTTTCAGCTAGGGGCCAATCCGTGCAACAGTAAAAAACAGGCCTTTAGTAAGAACATTGAATTGTCACATTGAGAGGGGAATTATATAACCAGTTTTATATTAAAGCAGCATAGAGTAATATTTTATGCAAATGAACTGTGCTTCTAAATTAATGAATATCTCTACAGTTTCCAGAACTGTAAAAATGTGAATTCTGACTTCAAACTATTATATCAGTTCTGGAAGCCTCATGCTCCTCTGACCAAAAGCAGATCTAGGGAAGGGGACCAAACTTCAAAGATAGAAGAATCTGAATTCAGATACACCCTTACAATAAAAATTTGTTACATAAGGTGTATTCTAAGCATATTTTGCATACAACAAAGCAAAAGAGAGCCACATAGCTTCATGTGCATTTGATAATTGATTTTTCACTCATCTCAGCTTCCCTTAGATATGTTCATATTTTTTTTATGCTCATAAGGGAGTTCATGTATACTTCTTAAACCATGGGAAACTAAGTGTTGATTACACACCTGTGTGACCTTGGGTGACCACTGTATTCCTTTTAAATGTTTCTAAATTATCTACTGGATACATTTTATGGTACTTCTTTGTTGCCTTTAAGTAGATTAAAACCAGTAGTTTTATTTGCATGTTTATCTATTAATTTTGGCCGCTGTACAGCAAAAGATCCCCTCTTGCTATTGGCAAATTCTCAGACCTGAAAGTCTGGTTACAGGCTGAATGTACAACACACCGAGGAGTATTCATTTCCTGCATTAGGCTAATGTAATGTCATTTTTTACTACTCTTGTTTATGTAATACTAAAGATGTTCTTGCTCTCTTTGTGTTCTCACCTAAAAGAGCAAGAGAACAAGGTTTTGTCTCAATGGCCTTGCAATATAGACCTTAAAATTACATTTGTTAGAACAAACAATATATGTGAGAATAGAAAGCAGAAGTGGAAACCACGGATATCCAAAGAAGAGGTTGCCAATGAGGGACACTCCCTCACAGGTATTTTAAAGAATGTTTAAATATGGTTGGCCAGCAAAAAAAAAAAAAAAAAAAAAAAAAAAAAAAAAAAAAAAAAGTCATCTCTAATGGGAGTAGATGGCAGAAGTGAAAGAGGACAAATCCATGGAAAATTTAAACTTCAGAAAAGGATAAAAAGATAATATTATCTGGATAAGGGAGCAAGTGGAAACCCTAAATAGATATTTGAAAATAAGTGCTTATAGAGGAAAAGATTATAGCAATGAAGATTATAAAGACTTAGTGATCTGTAAAGATACATTTTTGTTACAAAATAAAGGATGAAATACCCTAAGGGAGAGGATTGTGCCAGTGAAATTGATGGATAAGGCTAGGACAGATTTCTGTAAGTTAAAGTAATATTTCTTGCTCATGAATTTCTAGAGCTAGAGCTTTGATAAGAGTTTATGAAGACGACTTTCTAAGAAAAGGTAAATTACTGTCTAGTCCAGAAAGAGGAAGGTGAGATTAAGAGGTGCAGAGATTCAGACAGAAAAATGCTTTCAGTATTTTGAAAGACTGGAGAAGAGTGATGGGAAAAGATGTGTTACTGTAGAGCTTTTTGTAGAAAGTGACAACAAACTGAGAGTGTAGGACAGGAGTACAAACTAAAACCATGGAAGAAGACTGTGTAAACCAAAGAAAAAGAAAAGCAAAAGAAAGAGAAAAATGAAAGGAAGCAAATGAAAAATCTATGACAAAAAGTAAATCAGAAATGAGAGTTTAGATAGAGGCAGAAAAAACTGGTAGGTAATAATGGTGTTCCAAGGGGAGAAACTGCCTGCCTAGACCTTAGTATTGGAGAAAAATATTTGCTGTAGGTAAAGAAGTTTCAGCCACTCTGAAGTAAATCTATATAGAGAGAATTGTGTAATTGCCACAAAACCCTAAAATTATTTTAAGTCTTGCTTTTCAGCTTTGACAGATGCCATCTGGTTTCTGTCAGTTGTCTTCAAAACATTGCTTTTAATATCATATTTTTGAGTCAATTCTGTGATTATCTGTTCCCTACTGCCTTATATTTCTCTCAGTGGCTTTCCTTTATCTGGTGTATTGTGGTGGGTTGGCTCTGCCTAGATGTCAGGTACCCACCAAAACTGCTCTACTGCTCTTCTTTTCAGCTGGGCAGGAGAGAGAAAAAATAAGGAAAGACTCATGGGTTGAGATAAGGGCAGGGAGAGATCCCTCACCAATTACCATCATGGGCAAAACAGACTCAGCTTGGGGAAATTAGTTTGAATTATTACCAGTCAAGTGAGAGAAGGCTAATGAGAAAATAAAGTCAAATCTTAAACGCATCTTCCTTCCAACCCCTCCCTTCTTCTCTGGACTTAACTCTCTCTCTCCTCTCCCCACTGATACAGGGGAATGCGAAATGTGGCTTTGCTCAGTTCCTATCACGTTGTCACTCCTTTCTCCTCGGAAGACTCCACATTCTTCCCCTGCTCCAGCATGTGTCCTTCCCACGGGAGACAGTCCTTCATGAACCTTTCTAAAGTGAGTCCTTCCGAGGGGCTGAAGCTCTTCATGAGCTGCTCCAGCGTGGGTCCCTCCCGCAGGTGCAGTCCCTCAGGAACAGACTGCTACTGTGTGTCCTATGTGGGCTTACCAGTGCTGACAACAAACGTGCTCCCACATGGGCTCCACTCTGCATGGAAGCACAGGTCCCTGCCAAGAGCCTACTCCAGTATAGGCTTCCCAGGGACTCATGGCCTTCCTCAGGCATCCACCTACTGTGGCATGGATTCCTCCAGGGGCTGTAGGTAGATCTTCACTTCCCTCTGGACTGCCGTTGTCTGTAGGGTCACAGCTTCTTCGCCATGGTCTGCACCATGGGCTGGAGGGGAATCTCTGTTCCGGACCCTGGAGCAACTTCTGGCCCTCCTCCTGCCCTGACTTTGTTGTCTGACAAGCTGTTCCTCTCACACATTCTCATTCCTCTCTATAGTGTTCTTCTGCAGCTTTTTCCTGACCCTTCTTAAGTCTGCTATCATAAATGCACTTTGCTATTGCTGGCAGGCTTAGCCTTGGTCAGTGGCAGGTCTGTCTTGGACCCAGCTGGCTTTGGCTCTATTGGATATGCCAAAAGCTTCCCACAGAAGCCAGCCCTGTAGCCTCCCCCCTACCAAAACTTTGCCACACAAACCCAATACGTGAATCAGGCTAGTTTTTAAAAAGACCCTGTATGTCTTAGCCTCAGTTCTGTCCTGTGTAGTTAATTTTGATAGCTCTGCCTTTGGTTCACCATTAATACATATTCTGTTGTATGTATTTTTGTGTAAATGAAATAGAATATGCATAGTTTATCGCAAGCTGACCTTACCACCTGAAGACTCATTTTCTTCATGTGCGTTTCATCTGGAGCAGTGAATATTGAAGTTGCAGAAGATGGAATAGTTTAAATCAAGAATGCCATTTCAGAATTCCATATAGTCCTGTGACTTGACCTAAAGAGTAGATAGAAGGAAAGAGAAAAATAGAAGAATGAATTCTGGCTTGAATCACGTAGAATATCATATTCTTAGCAGAAATAGAATAGAGTCATGGTACGATTGAATGTTCTCAGTAATTGCTACTGAAGAAGTTATATTTGTGTAAATCAGTTGCATTTTCATGGAAACAGAGACCAGTGTTGGAGAGCATGATTCTCTAATGCAGTAGTCAAGATGTTTGCAGAGAATAATTATCTTCCAGTTGCTGTTGCAGTGACTGTGTATTTGTACAAGGTAAAAGAAATTCTGGGTTTATTATGAGTCAGATTGGATTGAGTTAAAACCAGTTTTTAATGAGTTTTCAAAGGTTGAATCTCATCAGGACTAGATGTCATCTGGTAAACAGAAGTGAATTTGGGTCATCTTTTTGTTAAGTTTGAGCAGGACAATCACAGGTATATTAGGCAAAAGGTGTGTGTCACTGACAAACCTTTACATACTGTCTCTCTCCTCATACAAATGGCTGGAAAGCCATTTTTGTTTGACATAGGATGTCTTAGAATGACCACATCCCTTCCTCCTCCCTCCTCTACTTCCACCACAGACATTTCAAATGAGTCTGGGTTTTGTTAAAAGGGAAGGGTGGGGGGGGGGAGAGAAATAATGTTGAGTGTTAAAATTCGTTGTTCTCACAGCTCAAGCTTGTGTTCCGTGTAATCAAGTCCCCCATGATTTTTTCTCCTTGTTGGCAGTGAACAAGGCGTGAATTTTATTCAGAATATTAGGAATGAGTGAGATGGAGTTATAATGAAAACATTGTGCTGCTTTATAGCTTTCATAGCAACAGAATCTTTACATGAAATGACAGTAATCAGTATCATAGAATAACAGTATTTAAATGAGTCCATTACGAATTATGTTTATATAATATGAGCACTTGACTTCCCAGAGAATAAAAATTACCTTAAAATTATGTTAGAGGTCTGATATAAAGCAAGAAAAAGCTTTGAATTTCTGCTAAGGATTAAAAATCTAAAAAGATAGGCACAACAGGCCCATGCAGGACAGCATAATAGGGCACCCTGTAGTGCTTAGCTACTAAAAGTTTAATCCTTGATTATGAATTTTATTGCTTTTGTGTATTTGTCTCAGATGCTTAAAATAATGTCATGGAAGTTTGGATTAATATTTTTACATAATTTATTGTAATTACATCGTTTTTCTGGTTTCTGCTTCTTTTAAATCCATCAACTGCTTCTGATATCAGAACTCTGCAATGATACACAGTCTGCTCCACAATAATATTCACAAATATTACACATTTCTTATAAAGAAAAAAATTGATGGGTAGGAGCTGTTAGAAGACAAAATTATTTGTGCTCAGACCAAGAATATATAGTGTTTTTCAGTCAGGGCAGGCTAAAAAAGAGCATTAAATATATACAAAGAGCAAATATATGCAGATAATTGGAAGGAGGAATTAGAAAAGCAAAAGAATTCTAATATTAAAAATGTAAATTTAATAAAATTATAGTATTAACAGAAATTTTGGATAACTTAATATAGTGCAATTTCTGTATATATTATTTTGCAATTCTGGGTCTAAATCTTACATATTTTCATTTATATTTTACATTAAATTCACTATATGGTGCACTGAAAAATCTGGATAGATAAAAACTCATTTTCTTTCAATATTTCAATTCGTTGTGGTACTTTATACTACTCACCAAGTTGAGCTACTGTTAAATTTTAATATTCTGCTTAAATTATAAATTTCTTCCTCAGCACACAGACTTTCAATATTCACGAGTGCAAATAAAGCCATTGTGCAATGAGCTTTAGGGTCCTCCAACACGAAATTATATTGTGATGATTTTGTATTTAATTTGATTATTTTAATTAATTATTTAACACATATTATGATTCTCTGATTGGAATAAATGTATGGAAGAAAGAATATTTCTAAGATACTATTCTTTTGAATACGTCTATTAAAACCAAATTCCCCATGTTTTAAGAGGAAAAAAATTGGTTAGAGTTTTTTCCCCTTTGAAAGAAAGTAGAGAAACAATGGTCTCTGCAAGTCAGAATTCCATCTTTTATTTTCCTTTCTTTTTTAATATTTTATCTATTTTTGCATATTTTCTTTCCTTCTATAAATTTTAATTTCTCTTAAGGACTATGTGAAGAGGACTTACTTTTTAATCTAGGGCAATTTACATACAATGTATATAATGTGGCATAATTCCTCCAATGTATATAATGTGGCAAAAATCCTTTATTAGTGGAGGAGTTCCCTGACTTGTTCAAAAGTTTCATAGAAGGAAGCAGAGAATGTTTAGAATAAAAGTCAAATAATAGATGAATAATACTGTAATAGCAATTGTGATCTGGTGATCATGAACTGCTTTGATTAACAAAATTTCCAGATGATCAGGATATGCAACAAAATAAATTTGGGTATGAATTTAATGAAAGGGACTTTCTTAAAAACATTCCCCATGAGACTTTAGCAAAGAGGAAGAAGCAAATTCCATCTCTGTAGGCACACTGCCAACTTTTAGTTGAATAAGAGAGCTAGTGGAGTAGTGGTGGAAGTCCAGGTTTCTACCAATCATCTCAGTATTTAGGTTCTACTGTTGAATTAAGGATTTGGTCCACTGTTAACCCCTTCCCTGCAGTGGAATGTAGTGACATCAAAATGGGTCATGCAGACTAATACCTGAACTCTTCCTCCCCAAAAGCTGTAGCTATTTCCATTTAGTAAGAACTGGGATATGGTTTCAGATAGAATTAACAAAAATAAAGACTCTAAATATTTATTCTCTGTACCTCTGCCCCAAAATAATGATAAAACTGCATATCCTGGAACTATAGTCTGCCTCACAACAACCGTAGAGCCACTCGTCTCACCTTGAGGCAAAGTGGAACCTACTGAGCTCTTTTCAATGAAATGAAAACACAAGAAAGAAAAATTTAGAGATAGGATGTTTTTAATATTTTGACATACCAACATGGAAGGAGTAAACAAAGCCCAGTTATATAAATAACGCAGAATATGTTTATGGTGGTTGCAGTGAAGGAAGCAGTCACTGTGAACTGGAACTAAGCTACATATGTCTGCCTCTGATGGGTAATTAGTCTTATGGTATAGAACTCAGGAGCTGTTTGTGCAAAATGTGTTAGTGCCAATAAATATACTCAGATGTTCAGTGCAGAAATGCATGATATAACATGCATACATATAACTGTGAGGTGCCATGTTTTTCTTTAATTCTGCCTTTATGAAGTATTTTGCTCTGCAAAAGGCTTTTGGATTTTGACAGAAACCTGCTGCATGAGTCCTTGTACTGTTTTCTTAATCTGTCATAATTTCATTAATTACAGGAGCCCTTTACAACATTCTTTCTAAATGCAAATGACGGCAAGTTTGACCACCCAGATCGAACCTTCTCTTCAGTGGCCAGGTCCTGGAGGAACAGCCAAAGAGATACCTCAGATGTGAAGGTAAAATATATGTTAAATAAATGGATAAATATGCAATTTCATTATGGTATTTTTGTTTAAGTAAACAGAAAGAAAGTGCTGTATTATATTTTATATTTATACATATCTAATTTCTTTATATTCAGTACACTAGGTATAGTGTAAATAAATAGATCTTAATAAAGCTTATTGTTCTAACACAATCAAAGATTCTTTGAAGCTGAGTGGACAAAAGGTTTTGGGATTTTTTTGAGAAAAAACAACTTAACTGATCTAATTTAGATCAGATAATCAGGAGATGGAGAAAAGCTCAATAAATTGTTCTTTCCTGCTGTTAACTCAATATTTGGCCCACTCCATAAAACACAGCAGGAATTGGATTTGACCTTAAAGTGTCATATTGTTATAGCTTGCCTAGCTCTGGGTTTGCATTGCCTGGGGCAATTAATAAAGCATTAATGACAAGACCCATTTAAAATGTTGGCTTTTCTGTAGAGCTTTAGCTTTTACTTGAATGTGCCTGGGGATATTATGCAACAATACACATTAGATTAAAACAACTTCTACACTATATACAGAAACAGCCAGAGAGCAGGGTGATTTTACTGCTGTTATTTTTTACCTACATATTTACCTTGTTAAATACAAAGAGCTATTGTTCATAGACATGGGACCTTATCAGAAGGAACAAAAATCTAAAAATATTTTGAATTATATGGTCCCTTCTTGATTCTCATTTTCTAGTAATAAAGTAGGTAAGGGCTTCACTATAAACTAAAAAAAAACCAAAAAAACCAACAACATTTTTTGCAGTCAATATCTTTCTCTTATATTTACTACCACTCATACAAGGAAATGATAAATTAAAAATCATATTGCCATTATATTTTTTTACTTGTCTTGGCAAAGAAAAAAATATGTAGATTTATTGATTTATTTTTATTCCAGAGCTTCTGTTTGGTTAAGTATTCCAACAGCCCCAGAAGAGACAAACCATGTTGTTATTATTCAGTTACTAGTTAGAACTAATTGCAAATCGTATGGTCATCCTAACATATGGGAGAAAATTCCTTTTAAAGAAATCCACCTAAACTTCCTACAAACCATTTAATGTTTAGTCATGCTCCTCTGGAAGTCAATGGTTTTTTAAGTGCCATCACTCTTACCCTTGTAAGATAAATAAAGGAATTTTCCAAATTTGGAAGCAATTTGAGGTAATATCTACTATATTTGATATATCTTCAAAGTGCTGACATTTTGATTTTTACTTTTCAATGAATTCTGGTTTTCCTGGAATTCCACTAGAGTATCTGGGAAAGTGACTTCCTAGGAGTGGGGCTCAAACAAAGGATAAGAGCCTTAAACTGAGAAATAAGGGAAGACAGTTGGAAGTGACTGTAATCTTCTTGTCTGGCTTTAGTACACAGGAGGAGGGCAGTTAAATACATCAAGGCATTGCAAAAGATAAAGGAATATCAGTGGACAGACGAGAGATGGTATTCAAGTGTGGTGTATAATTAGTGAAAGGATTGTTCCTAAACTAGCAACCAAATGAGTTATCAGTAAAACAATTAACTGAAATGTTTGTCTGAAAATACCAGGAGCCGTGTGAACCAAGTGGGATAATTTAAGCTGCTGCTGCCAGCCATTGCAAGGATGAGGGAATTAAGGATGGCTAACAGCTGCATTGCAAAATGTATTTGTATTAAAAACACCCAACTTATCAAAATAAAATAAATATTAAAGAGATGCTCAGAATCAGATACATACCTTCAGAAAAGGAGGGAAAAGGTGAAGAAATGAAGTTGCTGTGTTCTTTAATGCCACTGAATGTAAAAAAGGGAATTGGGGATAGCAAGTAATATAATAAAAATTAAGGATCAGAATTGCTTTAGTGAAAAGACTGTAAAACAATGTCTTACAGAATACATTTGGCAGTCTACTATAGAACTCTTGAATCAGATTTATATTTACATACACATTTCTGTTATGTCATTAGAAAGAGAAATACTACTTGGAGATAAGACATTACAGAAAATCTAATATGGGAGTAACAGATGAGGTATGTTAGCCAATAAATGTTTTCTCCAGATAATCCCTGACCTGTATGTTCAGGAATACATTAGGGATTAGAGATGCTGTTTAAAGTAGGGGTTTGTTAATTAATGAAGATACAGGGAAGGTGGGTTTTGAAAATAACATTGAATTGATTTATTTTGAATTGATTTAGATTAAGATGAAAATAGATGAATAACAGCAGATGCAAAAATGAGCTGAATCTTTAAAGGATGCTAAAACAAATAGCATTCATAAATTATCTAACAAAAAAAAATCCATAGAAATTATGGGAGATACAGCATTTGATGGTATTGCACCACAAAAGTATGTTATTGTACATTAATACAAAGCCACTACCTGAATGAATCTACTGAGGTACACTTCAATAGCCTAAGCAAAATATATTAATACATTTCTATTTTGTCTTCAGTTTAAGAAGGAAACTTTAGGATCAAGGATGGCACAAAGCTTATCATGATACCAAAGTTTTATCCTTGGGTTATAACAACTAAACCATCTCATGGAATCCAGTTTCCACCTGAAACAGTCTGTTTAGTCATTCATTCAGAGCTATTGTGTTCTCAGAGAATGTAATTGGTTTTTTTCCTTTTCCTTGTCCAGTTTTTAGTATGAATTCTTGCTGGATAAAGCAAAGCTTAGTGCTTTCTTTGCTGGAAACCATCAGGTGTAAGATAAACTGGAGTTAGCCATGAGAATAAAAAATGTGTTTTGGGAGTCAGATACAGGTAGAAAAATGTGTGTATGTTTGGGGTAAATAATGTCTAAAGTGGAGACACATAAATGCTGTGAAATATGTAAACATATGAAAGGGGGAAGTATTCTTTGTCAAGGAACAAAGAGGTAAACCTCAAAGGAAAGGGATCAGAGTAAAAGAGCGCTTATTTAGGCAAGAGAGTATGAAAAGTTAGGCTGAATTTTAGTATTCTCTGAGTTTGAATATCCCCAAAAAGGGAAGTGGCAAAATCCTTATTTGCAAAGCTCTTTTTTTTTCAATGTAGACTGGCAAAGTACTGGCCCTTTGATTTGCAGTGTCTGTGTTTCTTAGCAATCAATCAAGAATGAGTATAGCAGCTAATTGTTGCTGTTGTTTGTTGCTTAAGATCTTAATGAACTTCATTTCTCAATGCCATTTCATCAGGGCCAACTTTTCCCTTAGGCTTTGAAGTCCATTCTGCAAAATGATAGGGAAATGAACTATTATTAATACTACAAATGCCTCCTTTTTTGAGATTAGTTGTGCTATTGCTTAGAATGCCTTGCAGGCTTTTCAAACATTTTAATTTAGTTTTCAGGGACTTGAAAAGCAGTGAGGTTTGGGGAACCACCCCAAAGTTTCTGCCCATGTTTGTCACTCTCCTAAGAGCAACGTTCACTGTCTTGCACAACAGAAAAGCTTCATCTCTGAGAGTGTGAATCATTCAAAAACTGGTGGTCAGCTGTCTGGCAACTTCTAGTATTTATTTACTGGCAGTCCTGCTAGAAAGTAGAGACTGGTAAAAGAGAAGGTGTGTACAGGTTGTGTGTGAGTACAGAATCCGAAGGTATGCAATCTGTTAAAATTTTCTGTATACTTGTGTGGCTCCTTCTGGCTCCATGTGTAGATGTACACGGGGGTAGGGTCTTGGAAGTGCGGATTTCCTTGTGATACAAATGCTGTAAATTCTTTTCCCATCCTAAAATTTTTTTTAGTCTTTATAGTAAATATTTAGTGCATGGAATACAGGCCATCCATCAAAGTAGCAAACTTGGAAAACTGTAAAAACTAGCTAGTGTTCATTATTCATGTATTCCTTATCATACATTTGAATTTCATCTGAGCTGCTTTAAGTACATTTATCTCTAATTTTACTAATCTCATTAATTATTGTATTTAGCACAGGTTATGAAATAGTTTTAAAACTATGTTTAATCTGATATTCTTCATTACTGTGTGTTGTAAGATGTCCACAATTTTTGCTCTCAAGTACTGTATTAAATAATTATATGAATTGTCTTTATTCTTTATTAACAAGGTATAATTAAAAAAATTTTGAAAAGTAAAATATGGAGGGTTTTTTACATCAGGTACTGACTGTTTAAGAAAGAGGACTATGAGGTACATTATTTTCAAGTGCTTCAGTGAGTGCTGAAGTCGGTCAATTTTAACTGATGAACTGAGATTTTTAAGTACTGCAGGCACTTTCCACAGCTGTTCTTTTACAGCCTCAGTTTTGTCTAAAAAGATACACCCATCTTTCACAGAATTCTGCATTAAAATTTAAAAACCAAATACCTGAAATTTGCAAAAAAATGTGTATCTCTTTAGGAAGCTACACTTCTGTGGGTCCAGAACCTTTCCTCCCATGCTTGTGTCCTCTCTGGCGTTCCCTCTGTTTCTCCCTTCCTTTTTCTTCCTTCCCTCTGCCCTTTAAATATGTGTAGTCTCTTCTGGAACTGGATTATTTCACACTGATCTAATGAAGATAGGGCTGTGGCAGTAGTTTGATCAGCCTGAAAACAAGGTGTAATTCTGGCATCTCAAATTGTGGCAAAAAGTAGACCACCTTTGAAAAATCTTTTGTATGATAGATGCATAACAAAGGATTAGAAATTTCCTTAGACCATTCTGTTCCTTACTCTCAGGTTGTTTTGGCTCCTTTTCAAGAAACTCATTCACCTACAGTGGATGAAACGAATTTAATACGTATGTGCTGTGTTAGAGTGGTAACACACAAGGGAGAACCTGGGTAACACAGTTTATTTTATTGTCTCTCCCTTTATCAACATTGACCTTCTCTCGAGATAATCAGTACAAGCTGGAGGAAGAATGAATGTTCACGGGGTGACCTTTGAGGAAGCAAGTCACCCGGAAATGACCATAACTTGGCCAGTCAGCTTGCACATTTTTTCCTTTCTATCCACCCCCCCCCCCCCCCCCCCCCCCCCCCCCCCCCCCGCCTTGTTTTTGGTAACATTGACTTCCCTAGAACCTTCTGTTCAGACACTAATCTTTCCTAATACCGCTCAAACTTTTTATATTATATTTTGAACAGTCTGTTTAGAAGTCAGAAAGGTAACTGACAAAATGTCAGTAAAGTGCCTTAGTGTGAAATGGAGGAACTCATGACTGACTCATTGACCCGGTACTAGACTCTTGTGGAATTAATGGATGCCAGGGGATCAGCCTTTTGGGAGAAAAAGAAAGAAAGAAAAAGAAATGGAAGCATTTAAACCTTGAAGTAAATTGTACTAGGAAAGTGAAAACGTATGGGTTGAATTTGATTTCATTGGGAGGCCATAAAATGGTGTACCCTTAGCAAAACATATTAAACAGAAATTTCAGATTTGATGCAAGTAATGTACAATTATAACAGTGTTAATAGCAGTCCTCTATCACCTGAAGACATATTTTTAAAGTTTAATTTCTCAGCAGTTTGGATTTGTCACAGGCTTGTAAATTAGAAAATGCATTTGGGGGATGTTTCCTAATACGAAGACACAAGGGATATAATACTCTTAACTATAACTTAGGGTTTTAGTACAGCTACTAAAATGAACAAGAGATCACATTTACAGACAAGAAATGTCTGTTATAATATGCATTTTACTTTTTTCTTTTAAGACATCCTTCAGTAGCTTTAGTGCATTGTTCTTCATGTGGGAAGAGCCAAGCTTCCTGGGCGGTTTGAAAGGCAGCTGACTCTTAAATAATAGAAAGCTAACCTGCCTTATTAGAAGTGTGAATGAAAGGGGAGCAGAGGAGGTTACCAGCTGGTGAAATGTCAAGGACAACTAGACAGAAATTACTGCAAATAGATTTAGATCACTAAAATCCCTATTTTTATTAACTCCTTAAACTCTAGGTATTTCTTGTGGTTAAGAAATTACCCATGGCAGGTAATGTATTCAGAAAGATTTATTTGGAATCTTCAATATGTTTTGGCAAGAGCAATGAAAACAATAGCATTTACTGAATAGTGTCAGTTAATGCAAAATTATAGGTCAGCTGAGTTGCATACAATAACACATGCATTTAAAATGCTTAATTGGTATGTGAATATTTTAAAAATGCCAGACTTTTAAAAGAACATAGGTTTTCTGCGTCTTCTTTCTTTGCATTCCCTCATTTTATTCCTGCTAAATGATGTAACTTCTAGGGAAGCTTTTTTTGTTTGTTTGTTTTCATATTTTCCTTCAAATCTTGATTTGCACTGGCTGGCACAATGTGTGTATTCTAGGAAAAAAATATTTTGAGATTTGTGTTTTATGAACATTTGTAACTTGAAAACTAAATTTCTCAAAGTCATGGTAGCTTCAAACTAGAATTTCTGACCTGGCTTTACATTTACCTTTTACTGTTAGTGTCACTGAAGGTGTAATAGGAGATTTAAGAAACCCTCTTATCAACTATTTTGTCTGTCGAGCAGAAAGCATACTGGAAGACAGAAGGTCCTCTGTGTCCTACCCCTTGATGTAAATGCTATCTCTGAGATACATTTTTCCCCTGCTAATTTTTGAGTCTCCTTTTCCCTATCTTCAGGGTGAATTTAACAATGACACTTCTAAAGTATGAAACTGGGGATTTGTAAAAAGCTGTGTTGTATGACAAATTACACTCTGCTCTGAAATGAATGAAAAATAGCAGATGCTGTCAGAAAAGTATGTGACCTCCATTGCCAATGTAAAGACTACAAAGGTTGACAAAAACATTTATTTTGGCTTCTGTGTGATGAACATGTGACAAAATATGATATAGCCAAAGTATATAAAGAAGTAAATTAAGTTATGGGCTGTTTAGCAATAATTCGGCTAGCTGATTTGGGAAGGTTAGAGGAATATTTTTCATTTCTGTAACAAAAACAATGGAGCAATAAATCATTTTCCTTAATTTAGACTTTTAGGAGCTTGAAGGCTGTAAATCTGGTAAATAATGCTTTTCAAACATGTAATAAACAATGCAAAGAGAAAACAATATTTTTTTCTCTGTATCTGGGATGGATTGATAGCTAGGATAAGGGAAAATTGACTTAGATTGTATAATGAAGGATTCAGGCCAGTTGTTAGGTAAAACTTCCCCAGATGAGGAACACTGGGACCAGCTGATGGAAGAATTGTGGAATTGCTCTCACTCAAATTCTGGGACAACGGGGTAGACAGATGTCTTGCAGGATAGCTGTCATAGCTGAACCTCATCTGGAATGGAGGAATGGACATAGTCACCTCTCTAAATATCACCCTGAAACAGCTATATATTTGAGGTGTCTGTTTCCTAGCCATAACAGAAAAAGCACCAGAAGCGCAGCTCTCTCTAGTCATAGTCTTTATTAGAATATGAACTGGCACATACCCATTTGTGAAACAAAGAAAATCCAAACTCTGGCTGAGAAAAATGTTAATAGGTTTTGAAAATAACTCTAGCCCTTGCTAGTGTTATCTTTCCCTGCATTCTTTTGTACATTCTTGCAGCTTTCAGTGGCTTCTTAGTTAACATGATTCTCTCTGGGCCCCTGTTGTCATCTTGTCATCTCCTCTGAGGTTCACTCCTGTCTGCTCCTTCCTTTTCCCAGAAACCTCCTGGGCTCCATCCTTGCTGCCTCACTGTCCTTGCTAATCCTTCCGCTCTCTGCCTCTCCCAGTTTATACTTTTCTTAGTGAAACATGCTCAGAGGCTTTGGGGAAGAGAATATTTGCCCTTCTGTCCCCAGCCACTGCCTGCCATTGGCATAAGGTAAAAGAGAGAGCTTCTTCAATTTCTCACAGCAGAATAAACAGTGTACATGTAAAAAACAAAATTTCTATCATGCATCTCTAGCTTGGTTGTATTTTCTATGCTTCTAAGTAGCTAAATACATGAATCTTAAGTTCTTACACACAGTGTGCCAAGACTTTCTTATTCTGCCTTTGTTTTAGTATATTTTAATTCATCCTCTAGAAATGACAAGGGGGTATATTTATCTGATCTATTTTTAAGTGCTGTGGTTTCTTAGTCTAGTAAATAGTGGAGACAGCAAAATTACAAGAGAAATATCAAATGCTATGAAAGAAAACGGAATGGTTAATTCAAAGTATGGGAAATATGTAAGTATCTGGGAAAGGTCACATGCAACATGGCTCACATTTCAAGAAAAGGTTCAATTCATGCTAAATAGTACTCAAATAAGCAACATAATTGTAGGCTGCACGAAAAATAACATTGAAGAGAATGCTGAGACTATAACACAGTGGTTTAGTTAATTTTTTAAATACTGTGTTTAGTTTGGTTTTTTCACTTTGACTGAAAAGATTGGCCAAAACAACCTACCAGGAGATGTGTAGCTGAAATGATTAGGATTCTAGGGAGAGTGTTATTTGAAGAGGATTTAGAAGTCTGGCACTGGTCAATTTCCAGAGCACAGGAATAAGACCATTCAAACTAAATATACTCAACACAATAAATCTTATAAAGAAAGTTAATCACATACTTTTGTTTATTCTATTTCTATTTATGTTTTCTGTTATACCAGACAAGGAACATTAAATTATCCTGAAAGCAAAGAGCAACAAAGATAAACTTACTAAATAGAAATGCCATTAAAAATACTCAGTGACTTAAATCCCTTTGTTTCAAGATACCCCTACAGCCAAAAGGTTAGTAGAATTCAGTTAAACACTAGATGTGTCTCTGGGTAGCACAAATCTTTCAGGTATGTTAGATGTAAAAGTCCACAGTTACATGCTATGACATTTAAAACTGAAAAAGAAATTTAACAAATAACTTTTCTTAAATGGAATCAAAGGAGTTGGTTGCTGTGACATTGCAGGTTAGTATGCCACCACATTGAGTAAAAATTGATAGTAATCGAAACCAGTGGTACGTCCTTTAAGGCTTTTATACAAAGTAGAAACAAACTTTGCAAACATTTTCCTTATTAAATTATCTTTCATTTGAATATTGGCTTTAAGATTAACTTTTTGATATTCGGAGGTCCTTATGAATTTTTCCCTTTTTTAAGGCAATGATCTTAGTTTGTCACTGATTTGTGTGGTAGCATATGGTAGCATATGTTGGGTTGTGAGTTCTGAATTAGTGATTTGTTAAAGTCCTGAAAGATTTCTGTATAGTTTTCTCCAAGTGAGAATCGTTCCTTTTTTCTTTGGGCTCCATCAGAGAAAACCGAAGGGCTTTCTTTGGAACCTGATATTGAGTGAATCATGTTTTGGGAGAAGGGGGGAAGATTGCTTTTAGAAATACTCTTAATAAATTGGAGGTGTATATAAAATAAAACTTAAGACAGGTGTTTAATTAATCTTTTTTCTTTTAACATTGTAAGATATTCAGGATTTCTCTTATTTTGGCTTTTCTCTAGCTGCTGCTTTATTATGTACTACATCTGATAATTTTTTTTTTCCCTGTTTGGAATTGCAGCTTGTTTCATGAGTTATTCAGATTCAGTCATGTCTCACTTGGTTAATGTTTTATACTAGTTAGATACTGATTGGATTTGCATTTTAGTCTAGCCTGTATTAGTATACTATTATGTAAAGAAGCAATTAAATTGCCTTCCTAAACATACTTAAAATTTTTACGAATACACGTTTTTCTTCTTTTTCTTCTTTTCTTAACTTAATAAATTTGAAAGGATGCTTTAACCACTCTATTCTCTATGGAGTTGCAGAACAGATTTAATTAGATAAATTTGTGTCTGCAGTGGTTTTTTGGGTATTTTTCTTTGCATTGTCTGCAGCCTTTGAAAGGACCACAAAGAGACTCAGATTTCAGGTGCTGTGTCATCATTTTGATCATGTTGCACAACTGAACACCATAATGTTTTTAACAATGTAATTTGGTGAATTTAATCCATATCTGGATATTAAAGAAGAGATAGTTGGCTTTAAGCTTTTATGTTTCTATTGCAGTTCTATTCTTAATGCCAAAAATAACAGGAACGGATGACAATATTCATTATGTCAAAATGGATTCCTGTTTAGCTATCCTGGAAATTGGGAAAAACTTCACACCCTAAGTTACCTATAATTTTTTATATGTTTCAGTTATTGATCTTTCACATTTTAAGTATCATGCATATCTCTTGGAAGGACATTTGTTGTACTAGTATTTCTCCCTCTGTGTATTCTTGAATTTTTCTTACAGTAGAAAAAGATCATTCACCATGTATTATTTTTCATTATGCAGGTGATCAACTTACCACCTTTTCTTATGCAATGAAAGAATTAAAGAAATTAAGATCAAGACACATCTGCAAATTTTCCCCTTTAGCGTATTTTTGTTATATAGTAATTAAAAATCCCATATATTTTCATATTGAAGATTTAGCATAAATTTTGTTGTACCTGTTATTTTGAAGACATCTTTACTCATACTCACAGCCTTGTCTAAAATTGTGCTTTTCATAAACATAGATATGGGAAAAACAAAGTTTGAGTATTTCATTATGCAGAACACATTTGACTGTAAGTCAAAGAAAGCGGGTTACAAAATTTCTTAAAAAAAGGTGCACAGAAACATAAACAAAACCAGGAATGCTTTAATATGTAGTACAAGAGAGCCTGATTCTGAGAGCACAATTTAGCATCTCTGTTAAATGTGAAGTCTCATTGCGTGTTTTCTCCCTGCTAGGAGTTAATTCCAGAATTTTACTACCTACCTGAGATGTTTGTCAACAGTAATGGATATAATCTAGGAATCAGGGAAGATGAAATTGTTGTGAATGACGTTGATCTCCCTCCGTGGGCCAAGAAGCCTGAAGACTTTGTCCGTATCAACAGGATGGTAAGCTGTACTTTAATTTAGTCTAAGGGGTTCTGTGTTTTAGCAAGCTAAGCTAATTCTGTTCTTCATCTCTTTAGAACTAGATTTAGAGAAATAAATAAAAAAGTTAAAGAGAATTTAAATGCTGTCTTGCTTGACAGAACCCTTTGTTTTATAGTAGATTTTCCTTCCGTATGCCCAAATTATGGAAAGTTAAATTCAGTTATTTACTCTCTCATGAAAAAGCATCAGACGTGCATGAACCTGGCAATACAAGATAGCCTATAAGATTTATGCCTGTTCCTCCTCACCATCTTCTACATCAATAAAAGAAAAAAAAAAGAATATTATAAATGCTGGTGTCTTGCAAGCCATTTTGTAGTCATTATTCACCTGAAGGTATGCACTTCATGTTCATCAGAGATGAACTGGAAGTGTAGAAATGTGAACATAAGTAAACAACTGCAGACTTTGAAGAATTTCTGCAAAAGAACTGCTCTGATGTAAATCATCATGAGACCTCCAGAATTTAAGCAGAAAGAGCATTTCTGGTGTATATTTTTTTCTTTAATTTTGATAGACAATTCTTTTATTATGCTTTTAGTAATTTTTAGGATCAGCAAGGTATATTCAGATGCTTTGGCCTGCAATACTTCAATTTATGGTTTTGTCCTGGAAATAGTTCTTCCTTAAAATGCATTTTGCTTGTCTTCAAGAGTCAGGTCTGTGATTTCAGTAAGCTGTGGGTTTCCATACAGTTGCAGAACTGTTCACTTTATGCGTTATTCCCAGTAGTGCTTTTGTGGTAGCAATGCAAATCTAGCTGTGTTGATTTGTTGGGGTTTTTTTCTGATCAGTTTGGTAATTTTATTTTAGGAATTGCTTCTTGAAAGAAAATTGTTCTTTGGGAGTTTGGAAAAAAATAGCTCTATGAAGTTCAAAAGAATAGAAGAAAATTTTAAAAACAAACCTATTCGTAGATGCAGATGATTTAGAAGCATCCTCCATTTAGAAGAATAAGTGGTTTGACATATGTAGAACAGTCTCCTAAGGAAGTGATGGCAACCTCATCACTTGAGACCTACGAAATGTACTACACAAACCAGGAGAAATGTGTTCTGTCATTGACAGATTAGTCTGTCATTGACAGGAAGGAGCTGAACAACATTTCTTGGCTGATTTCTCTTATACCACGTATATTGGAAAATTCCTTTTAAAAACAAGTAATTGCCACAGCTGATGAAAATAATTCAAGTGCAATTTTTCTATAAAAGAAGGAGGTGTACTGAAAAGATCCCTGGAGTCCATTAGAATTCTCAAGTATGGGATGAGCAATCACAGGTTGGTGTCTCTGGAGTGCCGGTGTTGCTGCACAGAGCCCTTTTTTGGGCTGTGGTTGTGGCAAAACCCAAGCTGAGCCAGGCGTAAGTGCACTAAAGTTGATCTAGAAGTTTAGTTTTGACACCTGAAAGAACAGAAGTATGATTCCTTGGTGAAAATGAAGACGCAAGCTGCCTATTGGAGGATATAATGCATATTAAGGACTCCATTCTTAAATTTTGTAAAGAATCTTCTTTTTGTCTTAAATTGCATTTTATTAATTTTTTCTTTCCACAATAGGATGATAAAATGAGGATAGGAGGAGGATAGGAAGATAAAAGGTACTATGTGATAAGAGATCACCTGAACAAAAGCTTAAGCTTTCATTTATTTAATTACCCTTGTGCAATTCCTGCTTTTTAAAAAGTAGCTTAGCAGCTCTCCACAGAACAGTTTTCTGCAGTTGAATAAAACAGCTTCTTACACAAATTTAGAGTATAGCATTTAGACCTCCTTAGGGCTATGGGACTTGATAGTGAGGTTATGACTGACTCCACATGTGTGTAAGTATGCTCAGACTGCTAGAAGACAGACAAACTGATTTTAAGACTAGAGTAGTATCATAATTACAGTACATAATTGAGTATTTTGCAAATTCTAAAATTCTAAAATTATTCTAAAATTCTAAAATTATCACCCATTTGTATCAGACCTTCTTCTACTGTTTTCCAGCCCTTTCCTCACAGATGGCATTATGCCGTTCTTGTACAGTTTTGCCAGGAGGCAGTTTCTGCATGGCCTTTATTCACTCCATGATCTACTTTTAGCAAGAGCATGATCACTGGCTAAAGTTCATCTCTGCACAGGTACATGCTATCTTCAAATGAGCAGTCAGGAAGCTTGCAAATGATAATAAAGTTAGGAACTGCCTACAAAACAGGAGAAAGAGGCATAGATTTATTTGAATTAGATGCAGAAAATAGACTGAAAATCACCTTGGGAGGAAAAAAATTGAAGATAATAAGAAGCAGAACTCTGGAAACAAAAACAGTGCCAAAAATAGAGCAGTAGCAAGGTAAGGATGACAATGAACAGCAATTAGATTAGATAAACTCTGTAATTCTATATCCACCAAAAATAAGTGTATTTTGATGCCATCTATAGAGAATCATTACATCACAGAGGATGTAGAGTTGTACCTATCTATGGTCCTTTTGAGACTGCACCTGGAATATTGGATTCACTTCTGGGTGACTAGAAAACAGAAGCACTCACATTTGGATGGAGTTCAGAGGATAAAAGCAAAGTGAATAACTTTGGGAGTTTAAAGGGCATGATATATGCATAGTATTTTACAAAGCTTATTATGAAGAGCAAGTAGCTAAAGAAGGATAATCCTTTTCATGAAATGCAGATAATATTTGTAGTAAGAAGTAATGGAATTACATTTTGAAAATGTAGTAATTTGAATGTGTAATAATTTTTCAGAAAAACTTCCTCATGTATGGTTTTATTAACCCACACAAGAAACTGCCAGTACTCTGTCTTTTTGGTCACTGGAATGGAATCGGTCAAAGGAACAAATACAAAGGGATTGGAAAGTTTGACATTCCCTGCCTAATGTCTGATTCCATTATTTGAACCGGCCAGCAGATGTATTATTCAGTTAGGTCATCCCCAGGCCAGGCTTTGGCTGTTATGCAAGAATCTATCTTGTGGAAAAAAAATAGCCTGGGTGTGATGCTGATGTGTAAAACACAGCAAGCTTGTGCAAGCCTGGAATTTCTACAGCCACTTAGCAAAGCAAGTAGAGAATATGTTTACCGAAAACTAAGGAATATTTCAAGTAAGGGTTATCCTGATCCCTTATCTAATAAAATCAGCAGTAGTAATTTCATTTCAGTGGGATGAACCCTATGTGGTAGTACATAATATACAGGGGGATCTTTTTTTTCCTCTAGCTAAAGCTGTTTTCTTATGTTCGTGGTTTTTTTGGTGCTTTCTTCAGGCATATATTATGTGTAATTTTATGTGGGAGTAAATACAAATCCTTATGCACTACTTGCACTTTTATGAATATAAGCATTTTCTTTAAATAACAGCAAGAATTCCATCATTCCATCCTGATACTTACCAAAGAAAACACAGAACAGCCTAGGAAACATCACAGAGGCAATATCATAAATCGGCACAATTTTACTAATTGGTTAACAAGCTTTACTAAAATTCTATGCAAAGGAATAAATAGCAGGCAGTATTGCATCATTTGATTGTTTGGTTGTTTTACACTTCAAACTAGACATGGAAGTGGAAGTAAAAATGGTTTTCCATCAAAAGAGATTCCCTTAAACTTGTGAAAATTAGACTTATTATAAAGACTGGAAAAGACAGTGAAGTTACTTTGAAGACCTATTACAGTATTTTCAATATTCGATGCGTACATCAGGAGTTGCTGTAGCAGTTTTATTTATCCATACAAAGCTAGACTGATTACTGTGGAGTTACTCATGAAACATTAATAAAGCACTATGTTCAATGCTAACATGATTATGGTCTGACCTCAGCAACAGTACAAAGGACAGAGGCAGAAAGTGTCCCTGATAACATTACCCTAATGCTGGGCTCATCAATCATAATCTCCCAGTTTACCAGGAAAAAAAAAAATAAATTCACGCATAAAACCTTCCACAGATGTGCATCTGTAGTCCTACTCAGCCTCTCAGTCCCCACAGACTCAGAGCAGTCCGAGAGCCAGAAATAGAATAGACTCAGTCAGTAAGTCAAGCATGTTAAATCAAGGCAGGGAACACTACTGTGAAACACTGAAGCACAGCTTTTACAATAAACATTCTTTAGTTTTGAAACAAAAGATGCAAGATTGTGTAATTCAAAGTTAATTATAATGATATTTTAATTATGGCTTATGCACATAATAGATTAGAAATTGCAGTGCTGAGTAAAACGTATTCACTGTAAATTATACTTTTTGAGAGACTAAACGATGTCTTGTTTATGTTACACATATTTTATTCTTATTACATAACTGTTACTAAGATTGAATTTTCTTTCTGTCTCTGAAATGATTTATTTGCACTCCTCTGCTGCCAATTGCATTTTTGTACTGTTCTATGGCTATTCAGAAGCATGCATAGTATTTCATAATAAAAAAGCTTCTTGAATGGTCATTAGAAATATCTAATATGAAATCTCTGTTCTGTGAGAATCTGGAAGATCTTTTCCTCCTCTCCATTCAGCAGCAGTTGACATTTCTTTTCTACTAGATAAGCAGTAGATAAGACTTGATACTGCTTCCTCAAAAGCAGCTTTGATTTTACTTTGTGTATTGCCAAGGTTATGCATTTAAAACTTATTCAGACAAAAGAGATTTCAATTTACTTCAGATTTTTCAATCACTTTTAGCAGTGATTTTTTTCTTAACTTACTCTACTGCTGAAGAATCTTATTTATATCATAAAGGCACCTACATAAAGGATCAGTTTCTCTGCAGAAATCCCTGAATAACCCAAATCTGTATAATGTAATTCTGTGTCACTTCTATTAGAATATTGCTTTGCCTAAAAGAAAATAACTAATCTCAAATAGCAGTATTGCCTGAAATACTTTATAAGAAAAGTCAAAGATTTCACTCTGATAGTAAGTGCAAAGAAAAAAAAAAAACCTGAGGAAGTGAAATATTTGGTGGAGACAGTCCACAATGACTGCAGAGGAGCATGGATATGAGGGGAGAGGTGAGAAACCCAGCTCACTGTGAAGTGGCTGATGATCTGGTCTTTAGCAGATGTTTAAAACCAAACTGTCTCAGATTATGAGAAAATATCTTTAAATATATTACATATAATTTAATAATAAGAACGAAAGCTGTTTGGAGAGACAGACAATATATGAATATGGAGGGCAAGGTAGCAAGGCAGGAACTGCAGAAAGAGAAGGTGCAACCATGGTCCAGACAAGTGGCAGCATCCGAGATTTCCACTTCTCTGGTGACAAAAAATACCTGGACAGCATATTTTATAAATCCAGAACTTCTGATATTTTACACAGCACTTAGTCTGTATTACAGTAAATACCACTGCCTCCTACTGACATGCCTGTGAAAAACACTTTTAACATCAAGTTAGAATGAGCATAGAGGAAAGTGTGCAGTGCTCATAAAGGTCAGAAAAGAGCTATAGTAAGAAGTAATTTGGTTTATAATAACTGTATTTAGTTTTAATATGAACTTACTAATACCTCTATTTTACAACAGCTACAGGTCAGATTTTCAGCCTATGGAATATGTGTGCATACACATGCCTGCAAACATGCAAAACTCACAAAATATGTATACACTAGATGTATGTATAATAATGCTTGCAATTTACATATTAGAAATAAAAGTCACTCCACTGGAAACAATAACATGGTAAACAACTTCCTTAGAATAAAAGCCATGAAAAAAACTTGACTGGAATGTTGCTATTTGAAAATGAAGCCCTAATAATGATTCAAACAAGTTCATTTTGGGAATGCTTGAATAAAACTGTTTTGTGTGCATTTTAATCATGATTGATAACAAGATGGATGTTGGCTTGTTTCTGTTTAACTTTATAAACCTTTTAAAGCCATATTACATAATTATATAAATATAAATTACATATTATATCAACATTACATAATTATATAAGTAATTCTTTCTATAATTCATATATAAGTAATTCTTTCTATAATTCATATTAAAAATGCTTATAAAATTTAAGCCCTCGAAATAATTTAAATCCTAAGTGCTGATTTTTATGGCCATTACCAGCCTATTTTAAGGATATTATTGTTATCTTTTTCTGTATGTTTTGCCTACTGTACCTACAAATTATGTTTTATACAGAAATTCCCTCACCGTATTCCCTACTGAGCATTGCGTATTTCTGAGAAACCAAACGATGTACCATTGACAGTGAACAGCTCATAAATTTTCAGGAGGCACTTACATGGAGGGGGAGTAGCCTGTGCATTAGAGCAAATTAGGGAGAGGATTCTGAAAGTATCGCATGAGTAGTGTTGCAAAAGTACTTGGAAGAAACACCAGCAAACCAGGTCAGACCTGATGCAAGAAGCTTTCCCTTTGCTAAAATAAATCCAGTTTATAAAGCCTTGACCCTCTGAGGGTGAGATGGGACTTTGTGGCATTTTGATGGCCCTTTCTTGAGGGCTCCTTCTCTGTTTTTCATGCCTGGTGCCATACTCCACAGGATGCCCCAACTGGAAGGCTGTGAACATCATGCAGCACCCGTTTCATCCTGTAGCTGGAGGCTGTATGGTGCTTAGGCTCAGGAAGAGCCATTCCTCTTCACTGCTCTGGATCATCTCTCCACCTTCTACTCTCTCCCTAAATTCTGCACCACATCAGTGTTACACCACACAGCTTGCACTTTTCTGAAATATATAGTTCAAAATAATTATATTCCTTTGTCATAAATTTCCTCAAAGTTTCTTCAAGAAACTAAGGTTCCTCCCCAAGGAATTAAGGACTATTATACCTGTAAACATAGTACAATAAATATGTTTAAATAATTGGAGACAAAGACATGATATGCAGCTGTTAAAAAGTAGCTCATTTAATAAGTTATTTAATAACTATTAATCCATGTGAAATAGAAGTTCTCCAAACCTGCCAGGGTCAGTAAGACCACTAGAATGAAAAGCTGCTGAGTAAGGGCTGGTCATGCAAGTGGAAACTGCCTTAGGAAAATATAACATATGTGTTCAACTTTCTTAACTCTTTTAATTTGAAAAGTCAAAAAAAGTGCAATCCCCCTCATGAGCAAGACTGACAAACTGGTAACAATGGACAAGGTACCTTAGGTACTCAAGGTATTTTTACCTTAGTCTTCAGTGGCAACCTCTGTTCCCACACATCTCGAGTGAATGGACTGCAAAATGGGGATCCAGGGAGCAAAGTCCCTCCCACTTTAAGAGAAGATCGAGTTTGTGGCCACCTGAGGAACCTGAATATGCATCTATGGCACCAGATGAGTTGCATCCCAGAGTCCTGAGGGAATCAGCTGATCTAGTTGCCAAGCCACTCTCCATGAGATGTCGTAGCAGTCAGAAGCCCCGGGTGACTGAAAAAAGGGCAACATCACTCTCATTTTTAAAAAGAGTATAAAGGAGGACCCTGGGAACTACTGACTGCTTCACCTCTATGCCTGGGAAGGCCATGGAACAGATCCTCCTAGAAGCTGTGCTAAGGCACAGGGAGGACAGGGAGGTGATTTGAAGCACCAGCATGATTTAACCAAGGGAAAGTTCTTTCTGACCAACCAAGTGGCCTTCTATGATTGAATGACTGCATCAGTGGACAAGGGAAGGGTTGCAGGTGTCATCTGTCTGGACTTATGTAAGGTTTTTGATACAGTCCCTTGCAACATCCTTCTCTCTAAACTGGTCAGAGACGGATTTGGTGGGTGGACTGTTCAGTGGATAAGGAGTTGATTGGACAATTGCATCAACTCAGTGTCTGCATAGACATCAGTGACAAGTGGTAGTCTGCACTGGGACCAGTATCAGTTCATATCTTCAACAATGACATAGACAGAAGGATCAACTGCACCCTCAGCAGGTTTGCAGATCTGAGTGGTGTGGTTGACACACCTGAGGGCTGCAATATCATCCAGAGGGACCAGAACAAGTATGAGAAGCAGCCTATGGGAATCTCACGAGGTTCAACAAGACCAAGTACAAGGTGCTGCACCCCCAGTATCCACACAGGCTGGGAGATGAACAGATGGAGAGCAGCCCTGTCAAGAAGGACGTAGGGATGCTGGTGGATGAGAGACTGGACATAAGCCAATAAAGTCTGTCTGCAGGTTGAAGGACTAACATCATCCTGGGCTGTATTAAAAGCAGCATGAGCAGCAGGTCGAGGGAGGTGTTTCTGCCCTTCTGCTCTGCTCTGGAGAGACCCCACCTGGAGTGCTGCATCCAACTCTGGGGTCCTTAGGAAGGACATGACTTGTTAGAGTGGGTCCACAGGAGGGTCACAAAGATGACTGGGGTCTGGATTATCTCTCCTATGAAGACAGGCTGCAAGAGCTGGGATTGTCCAGCCTTGAGAAAACTCTGGGGAGACTTTATTGTGACCTTTCAGTACTGAAAGGGGCCTATGAGAAAGATGGGGACAAACTTTTTAGCAGAACTTGTTGAGATATGGCAGCGGGTGATGACTTTAAACAGAAAGAAGATAGATCAGATGAGGTATCAGGAAGAAATTTTTTATAGTCAGGATGGTGAAACACTGGAACAAATTGCCCAGAGATGTGGTGTATGTCTTATCTCTGGGAAGAGTCAAGGTCAGGCAGGACAAGGCTCTGAACAACCTGAAACAGTTGAAGATGTCCCTGTTCAACTGTTCATTGCAGTGGGGTTAGACTAAATGACCTTTTAAAGTCCCTTCCAAGTCAAACTGTCCAATGGTTCCACGTTTTTGTGATTCTAAAACCACTGAGAGGATGTTAGATAAAAAAAGTGTGAAATATGCTAATTTAAACCAAGCATTGATTTTTTTTTTGAATGTACTGTCTGATCTGTACAAAAGTTCTGCTGTTTTCCTGAAATGCTCTTAATATTCTAAAAGTAAAAATGCTAATTTTGACCAAGGAAATACCTAATAATTTTTTTGTTAATTATGTGTTAATAAATAAATAATATATACAGATCAAAAGAAACCTTATGGAGAGTTCAGGTGCTCAAGAGAACTCTTAGGCTGATTGCTGTAAATTGATTTGAGGTACTAGAAAGATAACTGTCTTTAAATTCTAAATTCTTAAAATGCTTTATTACATACAAAAGGAACATCGAAAATGGAGCATTTAAAAGTAAGGAAATGTTTTATTGGTTGTTGCTGTGGCATACTTAATTTTATCCTTTCATGCTAGCATCCTGCACTCTAACTGAGGTAAAAGTCCTATGGAAAAGATTATACAGGATGATGTAATTGCTGACTGTATCATGTTGTACATACTCTGTACTATATAATTAAGGATATGGCATTTTTAAATTATTTGTTGGTAGGCATGCCTTGAAACTAAATAGTATTAGTTTAATAGTATTTAGTATTAGGCAATGTTAATGATATTTTAAAAATATTGTATTATGCATATGATGGCTTCTAATTTTGAAAAGGAAACAACAAAATTTTGTATGGTTGTCTGCAACATCTCTTTATAGATTTTTATGGTATGCTGAACTTAAGCCCTTGAAAACTGAGCTACATGTCAGCTCTTCAGCCTGAGCCTTCCCATCCATTTTCATCAGAGATAATAGTCACTGGTTTTGACAGAAAAGGGTCCAGTTTTCCACCAAAGCACAGAGAGTTCCTCTTCCATGAGGAGCATTACAGGGAAAATCTTTAAGGAATGGTTACATGATGATACAGGCATGGTTTGCCTTGTCTGAGGCTGTTCCTGCTTGTGGGGTGGTGAGGAGGGTGCTGCTGCCAGTAAACAGGGCATGGCATGATACTACAGTGCCTGATGATTAGTTCTGAACCAGCCTTCTTTTGATGTAAATGAACAAAATGAATAATCTTTCCCCAAAGTTTATCAGCTTCTAAAATCTGAAATTTCCTCAGAAAGACATGAAACTCTGTCATAGCTGGGAAGTGTTTGTGTTGAGTAGTGGCACTGTGATAAAAACAATGGAGGAATTTCCATTTTAGATTTAAGACTAATTATAACTAATTTGAAAATGAGTTGCGAGACTGCTTTTTTTGAATTCCCTTTCCCATTTCCATCTTTTCTTTTTTTCACTAATTACCTACCTACTTGAAAAGCCCAGAAATTAAGATGCTTGCAGCTAGGAGAAACCCAGTAGCTGAGAAGAAAATTAGCATGATACAAAGGTGAAGAAAAAAAGACAGTATCTTTTTACTGCTTCTCTCAATAGAATAAGTAAAGTTTTTTAATGTTTGAAAGATTTCAAATATATCAAATAAGCCTGAAGAGAAAATGTAACGATGCCCCCTGTGTTTTCTCAGTTACTTCCTAATCCTGAATTTCACTTGTAGGCCCTGGAAAGCGAGTTTGTATCATGTCAGCTTCATCAATGGATTGACCTTATATTTGGCTACAAGCAACGAGGACCAGAAGCTGTGCGTGCACTCAACGTTTTCCACTACCTAACATATGAAGGCTCTGTGAACCTGGACAGTATCAGTGATCCTGTCCTCAGGGAGGTAGGTGTTCACTGTCATTTCATGCTAAAAACTGCTGTCATCTCACAAGAAATGGTACTTTTTCATTCTTTCACCGCTGGAGAAAATGGATGTGTTTGACTTGATTCAGAATTTAGGCCCCAGGTGATTTCAGAAGCAAGTATGAATAAACTAGCAATAAAACGAACCAAATAGACTTAATATTAAGTTACAGTGTAGGAAATTATAATGCAATGTTTATTCTTTAACATAGTCTCTGCCACATTTTATAATTTACTTGTATAAATTTCACTTAGTAGAACTGAAAAACTGGAAAAAAACCCTGCATCATAGACATAGGGAAAAAAAATCTAACCTTTACAGTCAGATGATTGTGAGAATGTGTCTGAGAAAGAATGTATTTTTTAGAGTTACTGCAGCTAATATTTAAATTACTTTTAATCACATAAAATATAACCAAACTGTTACCAAAATAGAAAACGCATTTCAAGCACATTCAAGTACTTATGTTTATATATATGTATGAATGAGATATATATGCGTTTGCAAATATATATGAGTGTTTTAAATTAATTGGTAAATTAAAAATGCTCTAGATATTCTGATACATTTTCTTCCTGTGACTGTATTTGTTTTCACTAAGACTAATAATTTTAATGATGGTTTTCTAGTGGCTATTAATTTACATGATGATTTTCTAGTACCATTCATTTGTTGGCTAAAACAATTGAAATTTGGTGAAAGTGTGAAGAAGCAACAGCTGCTAGATGAAGTGATGCTGGATGCTAGCTGCTGTGATGAAGCTCTACATACAATCTTCCATTCCCCCAGATAGCTGCCATCTGCTGTATGCAAAACAGCAATAATGTACATTGCCAGGCAATGGGGTTTTGTTTGTTTGTTTGTTTGTTTCCAATCTTGGAGACAGAAATCTACAGATTTCAGAAATAAGTAGATTCTAGAAAGCATTCATTCAGCTAACTACTGAGTTTTGTCGTGGTCTGTTGTGTTTTTTAGCTGTGCATTGCTGCATTCTGTTGCTTTTGGTGAATTTTTAGGAGCAGAACTAAAAAACCATTCAGATCCCATTCAATTCCTAGAACTGGATTTTCACTAGAAGCACTGCAAAAATTAAATTTTCTCGACAAATAAATATTTGCTTAGTTTTTAGACTGGCCAGAATTGCTTTAACGCCAATATTTGGTGTTGACATCTATAGAATAATTTTCTGGATTTAAAACTCTGAGCATGAGAAGAGTCATCCTCTTCTAGAGATAAGAAGAAACAATGCTTTTTTAAAGTATAAAACAGGTGTCAAGCACAACGAATACAAGGGATTTGCATAGCTTAGGGTCCTGATCTGCATGGGCAGACTCCTATGTCTTGACTTTTAGGGTCTACTCCCACAGGGCAGCTTGTAGGATTGCGGTCTATCTGTCTGTCTGTGCACCTTATCTAACATCTTATGACATGATGAGACTCTTCAGCTCTCCTGGGGCTTCACTTGCATGCATAACTTGTCATCAGAAATTTAAGAAAATTCATGGTGATGTTTTTGTTCACTCACTTGTACATCTAACCCATGCCTTTTAAGTCAATAAAATATAAACCTCTTCTTAGGCAATTTAAACCATGTAAATTTCTAAAAGCACAACTTCATTTTCATTGCAACAAGTTAGATTTGTATATAAAATTCAATGTTAGCAATAAGAAGGCAAAATGACCAGAAATAATAAATCCTCCTTTTTTTGTTATACATAGATAATAAAGTTGAACGCATCCATTTAAAAATAGTATGCTTGTTCCTCCAAGAGATCTCAGGATTGTTGATTTTTGGTTTGTCATAAGAAAGCTGAAAAATACTTGTAATTAATTTTTAATCAGAATTTACAGTACATGTTTAAATATACATAGATTTAGACTTGCTTTCTGTTTTCCCGGGCTTTGTTTATGAAAGCAGTGGACATTCTCTGGCCAGTAATAAAGCATTTGACATCTTGATGATATAGAGGGCTGTGCATTTGATGGTCATTTTCTGTTATGAGTATATACAATGTGGGTTTTGCTTTTTTGTTGTTCAATTTGTGCTTGTTCAGGTTTGTTTGACTTTATTCTGGCTTTTGGTAAATATTCCAGAAAAAAGTTAAAAGCAAAAAGATATTTTAAAAGCCTCTGAAGATCCCTTGAAAATACAGAAATTAAGGATAAGAACACTAGCACCTTTAAAATAGTGATAAAAAAATGTTTATCCTATTTTACTGTGGCAAGTGGTGGTATCTGGCATTTTAATTTAGAAACACTGCAATTTAGAATTAATTGCACCCTGCAGTTATCCAGGAAAATTTATCTCTCCATGTCCAAATGCTCTTGATGTTTATTTTGTAAATAAACTAAAATATTGTGGTCCTGTGTCACAGTGGATGGTGAGTGTTCTCAATACATGGCTGTAAAATAAACAATCAATACAACCTTATTGGCAGCAGCCATTATCAGAGCAGTGGGCTCAAGTATGGCACTAACTGTGGCCGTAACCAATCTCATATTGAACTGAGTCCCAGCTGAATCTATCCAGTGAAATAAGTCTCCAAATAAAAAAAAAAAAAAAATACCCTCCCATTTATGTCTGAGCTGATTGAATGACGTAATTTAAAAAGGTGGAGCCCTGTGACCTGTTTATGCTATACCTTAGCTTTTTCACTTTCACCCTTTGCTTGAGCACCTCACTTAGCCACTAAAAAATATGTTCTTAGCTTTCTCTGAAGAACATTGAAGTTACTTCTGTGGTCACCTATCAACAAAAAAGCATTCAGCAGTGGAACAACTGATCCCTGCCATTCCTTACGTCTTTCTCATATGCTTTGGGAGCTCTTCAAGAAACCTCTAATGTTTAACATTGGAAAAATAGCCATCCTTTGTTATTGTTCTTTGTAGATCTATTTAATAGCAGATTTTCCATCTGACTTTCTTTCATTTTCCATATAGAAAATTTCTACTGATAGAAACCCTAATACTGGGATAGCGATACGTTTTAGATTACTTCAGTGTATGAAACCACATACATCTGCCCCTGTAACACCTTTTTTGGCAAATTAAGGTCTGCATTGGATGAGTAAAATAGACATGCCATTTCAACATACTCAATTTGATTTTTTCAAACAACTTAGTAATTTCTGATACCACAAAAAATAACTGGTCACAATAATTTACCTCAAGTTGTTACGAGGGCAACAATAATGTCCTGATTTACATGCCCCATGGAATAAAAATATAAAATTGAATTTCATGGCTTCAATCTTTTATGATTAGAAATTGTTAAATTCTCTAGTTCTATCAGTTGTAATTCTCTCTTAGTCACATATTGAAAAATGATTTTCATATTGTAATGAGGAAGAAAAAAATAAATGTTTTCCAGGCCCAAAATATATTTTTTTTAACTTCAACATTTTTTAAAGTAAAGGCAGTGAGGTGGAAGCTAAAACGTGAACAGCTTAAGGATATTGATTCATTCCTACTTGGCAGGTGGAATAATGGTCGCAGCACTAACCACAGCAATTACAGCATTAAAATGTCAAGAAATTAGAGGTCAGAATAACAGATAATTTTCTTCCTTTTGTCAGATTAAAAATTGACATTCTTTGACAGCACAGGATTTCTGGCTGAGAAAATTATGACAGTTTAACTCATCTTGTACTTGTAAGGCAGTAATTGATAATGAACTTTACCATGACAGTCTTCTCCTGTGGAGAAACATGACAGAACATCCCTGGTACAAAGCCTGTATCTCTTTTTAATATGTAAACAGTAGTTATATTGGACATTAGATATTATTTGGAATTGTCTTTACTGTTAGTTTACATCATAATCCAAATCCTTTTCCACTAGACAGACCTGGCTGACTTCAGGGAATGGATGCTGAAAATGCAAATATGTAAAGAACAATACAGGAAATATGGTTTATTTATAATGCTTTGAAGTTACGGGTCTACCACCGTTACATGTCCACCTCTTTGGTAAAATGTAGTTCCTCCCCTGGTTTCTCCCAGAATGACCGTAGATTTTAGGAACCCCTTTTTTCCCCAGACACCTGGAAATGGGGGCACTCAAAAATCCATTGCGTTGTGCTATTTTTAAGTTAGGAACTTGTATGACAGGAAGTGTTGTGGCTGAAAGGAAACAACACAGCCATACTGGTCATTAGAAAATGTAATAGATGAGACCAAATTATTTTTATTTATTACTACATTAATTGAATACCTTGTAGGTTAAACACAGAATAATTTAGTGGACAGCTTAGTGCAGAAAAGGCTAATCACATGTAGTACTGAAAACACATTTTTGATTGTTGGGGATTTTTGATTGTTGTGGGTTTTATTATTTTTTTTTAATCATGCGTAGCCAGATCACTTTTTCTTTCTTTTTTTACCCTTTCACCTTGTTTGTAATTAGAAATATTTTGAAAAAATCCTTTCAGCCTTTGGTTTGCATTGGACTTAAGGCTAACTTTGCATCATCCTTGTGTTGAGCTGCAAATCCAGCTTAGCAGTGCAGTACAGTGACTTCCTTGTGACTGTTGCATCTTCACCATATGCTTGCATCTTCCCCAGTCCAGCAGGAATTATTGCAAGGGTGTAGTAAAACAAGGCAGTGTGAACTTGCTCAGATATTTTTCCCAAGCACCTGTCAAGATACCTGAACATACTTGCAACTCACACAGCAAATTGAAAAATGATTAAAATTGCTAGTGTTTGACAGGCAGTTGCTGTGCCCATAAACTAATCCTAGTAGGACAGTTTTTCTGGCAGCTAACAGAGCATATGGCCTATGCAATATTTATTTCTTTGGTGATGACTTGATATTTAGCATATTTAAATAATTTGAAAAGTCATAATGATGCGGTAGTCTTGCAGTGCTTTTCAGCTACCCTCATTTCTGGGTTATATTTTTCCTCTTATATTTTCTTCTGTTATCTCTTTCTTTGATCTGACAGGAATAACAAAGCATCCCTCTGGATCTGCTATAGTGAAATATGCCCACAGGAAGCAGGGTAGATCACATCAGTTTTCACTTCTTTTTTTTTTCTCCTTTCTTTTTTTTCCTCCTCCTTGCTGAAACACTTTTTGCTACTACAGAGGGCTGACATGATAGGGCTGTCAAGACTCAGCAAGATAGATATATCTTTAACAAAGGGAGCTGGAGTGCCAGCCCTTCCCTGGTGACTGAACCTGGCAAGTTTATGAGGAAAAAATTAACACACTATTCTAATATCACTATATAACACTTCCAAGGTAGCACCAGCCCTTGCCACCAAGTGCTTGTTCTTCCTTTCTCTCAGAGTTATTCTTATTTATTCTGATTTCATTTTTAACTTGTTGAGATCTTTTTCTTCTGGGAGCTGTTTCTTTGATGTGACAAGAATATCAAAACCACCCCTATGGATCTGCTTGATTGAATTGTACCCACAGCACCGGCCACTTATATGTTCACTTGTATTTAATTGCCTCCATACAAGGGATGGTCTTTGCTTCCTTTCTAGGAGCAGCCCTGTTTAAGCATGAGTATGGATAGTGGTGAAAATTAATTGGAAGCTGCATGTAGTATCAATAAGTGCTTTTTTCAAAGTTAAGTTAAGGAATTCAAGTAAAAGCTGTCGTAAAAGTAGAAATTATTTTCCTGTATGCTAAGGGCTCTGTTCTTCTCCAAGAAATGTGTATTGCATTCTATTGATTTTTGTCAAGAAATCTACTTCTTCTTCATTCCCAAATACTGTTTTTCCTAGACATACAGAACAAGGATTTTTTTTTCCAAATTTATACTGATTTGGGGGGGAAAAACCCCTTGATTATTCTGCACTAATTTTGGCCTGTGTGTTCTATCGCATAAAAAGATTATCAACAGAATATTAATGAATTTTTTTATTGTTTCACTTTGGGAACATATATGGATATAGTATAATAATGTGTATGCCTTTCTGTGGGTTTCAGAGCTTTGTATCATTCTCTAAATGGAAAAGGGAAAGTTTTTATTTGCTGTCGCGCTGTTATGATAGCTCTCTGTAGATCAAGAAGCAAAACACAGGGACTTTTTGAGGGTAAGATATTTATTTCTGTAGGTAAAGATTCCTGCAGAAGACAAAGAATATAGGAAAAGACGTCTTAAACCAAAATATGCAATAAGAAACTACTATAAATTGCATGAGGTCAGTTACCACACAGTAATTGCCCAATGTATAGATTTCTACTTGAATATTAATGTGTACACTTCCATATCTTTGTGGTTCAGAGGAAAGGGCTTTCAGAAGGTGTCTGCGTCAGAATAACCAAAAAAATTTAATTATGCATCCAAATTAACTATGAAATTACTTTTTGGGAGGACTTACCCTAAGTAACACAAGGCATTTATCACAAGGAGTCAAAAATCATAATCAGATCCATAGGGCTCCAGTTTAAAAAATCCCTCTACCATTGCTTGAAACAATTATCCACAGTTAGATTAATGATTGATCATGATATCTCCAGTTAATGAATATATTAGAGATGAGAGATTGTCAGTTATTTCCAAGAATCCGTGATGATCTGAATTCATGACTGTTCCTGGATCATGTCATTACATGTTTATGGGAATTCAGAACCTTTTCAGACTCAAGACACAATCTCTTAAAGTAAAAGAAATGGGATTTGTTTGTGGCATTACTGCTGGGGTTTTTGTCCAAAATGGCCTGTTATAATGTTTGGGATTTGTTTATAATTTATTATACTTGTGATTAAAGTGCTGTTTATCCAGGCATAGCTAAGCACTGCTGCTCAAGGAACACCACCAGCCTTACACTGAGCATTCAGATGGTAACTAATTAAGCTGATGAGACTTGAATCAGCCTATTTATTACATATTTCAGAATATTCATTCATCAAACTAATAGTGCAGTATAAATAATTGTAAATAATATTTACAAATATTCCATATTCCAGAAAAATAACTTCTAATACTTCTACTAATACTTGAAGTATTATTTGGAATAAATTTTTTTGCCCATTCTCATCTGCATTAGAAATTCCATGTGCATTTCAAACCCTGGAGTCTTACCCAAACTGAGTTTAATGTTTTGCTGATATGAAAAGAACATTAACCACAATTGCTCTCTTTTATTGCAGAAATATATAAAATATAGGTCTTGTGCATGAAAATTTCTTCTTTATTGTCTGAGCTTTTTTTTGTTTTTCTCCATATGGATGACAGGTACCAATTATTGATTTTTAAAATTAGCAATAAGCATTTTCACATATACCTAAAGTAATATTTTATGCAAGAGAGAGAGATGTGGTGAAAATTACTGCAGCCAATTGTAACAGAAATAGCTGGAAGGGGCTTCTTTTTTCCTATTAGCACAGATTTCAGTTGTAGTATGCTGTCATTACCTCAGCATAAATTAACCATTATTCAAAACATTTCCCACAGAGTAGTTTATTGGAACAGATATTACTCAGTATAAGTATCTAGTCATTCACTTAGCAAGATGCAAAGCTGAGCTTTCTAAATGTTTTAAACATATTGATAATGTGCCTCTTTAATGCCATTTTGAAGCCTGTATACAGTATATCTATATTATTGTTTTCAATTTATGTCAAGACCAAAGTGAAGTTTTGATGAATGCGTTCTGGGAAATAATCCAAACAGAATTATTTCTTTATAAACTAAATCCTGCAAATACTGAGAACATTTATTTTAAATGTAACAGTATAACCTTGTTCCAAAACTGAAATTCTAATATACACTGAAACGTGGTGAATGCTATATGCGACACCTTTCAGTAAGTATGTTTTACCTACTTCCCCATCAGCTCTTTTTCAGATTTGAATTTTGAAGGTTTGCCTGTTCGCTGAAATAAATCTTATGTCCTGCAGTGGATAAATTGAAGGTTGGCAGATGGCTGGAGCCTCATCATAAGCACAATTTGTAGTAGAGTATGGGCTTTCAAAATCTCAGAGCACCTTCTAAAGGTGGGAATAAGACAGATGATTTGTGATAGACGAAGCTGAGAGCAAAGAGATAAGCCTGCATTTACTTTCTGCTCAGATGAAAAATGAAACCACTAATGTTATATTGCCACATTCTTTACTTAATTTTATTTAATTAACAAGAAAAGATTTTATTAATGGGGTTTGAGATTTCTTTTTTGTCAAAGCAGAAGTAGAACATGAAGTCACATTTTTCATTTTGTATAATTTTATGTTTATAAAACTAGAACAAAATACACATACTAAATACTTCGGTTTGCGGAGCCTGTTCTGCTTTCCAAGCATTAAAAATGTCTTCAGTCATCACGTTTTATTTCAATAATAAACCAGAACAAAAACCACCACAGCTAAAATGCATTCTTTGATGATTAAATACCCTTTCCTCTTTTATTACTGCCCAGCTTTCAGAAGGCCTGTTCTGCTGTTTGCTTCCCTGTTTTCCTCATTTTCTTTTGTGTTTTCCTGAAGGGGAAATTCTTAATAATAAGTAGAAATAAATATGATGTGTATGTTCTGCATAATGGCATTCTGAAACATGTGTAAGTCATTCTTCTGGCAGCAAAGGTCACTAATTATTTGATGTATTAATAGCATTTATTTTCCACAACAATTACATTCTCTAGACTTAATCTTATACCTTCATTTATTTACTTCTACATAAAAGATGTCAGTGTCCCAGCAGTTCAAAAGACTACTTGCTTATGATTATTTGAATTCTTGTCAGCTACTGGCCAAAATTGCTGCAGGGTCTGAACAGTCACTTTCTTTCAAGTTTTGGTTGAACTTCCTCATGGTATGGTATTTTTTATGTGGGTTTACCAAAAAGATCTCAGGGAGTTCAGGGAAAAGCATCCTAGTGATGAGAGTACAGAGATGGCTGACTTAAGGACAGGATTTCAAGAGCTTGACAGAAAATAAGAGTCAAAGCAGAAGTGTGGCAGAAAGGCAGGAATATGGAGAGTTGCTCATGCCAATGTATAAGGGATATTGTTAGGTCTGCAGCCAGATTAACTAGCACTTACAGGGTCAAGTTCAGGTGTGAAAGTTTAGACATAATGGCAGAAATTTCCAAAAGTCTCTAAGCTATAATATGACTGTACACATCTCATAAGAGATATTGTAGAAGCCTCTGGATCACCTCAAACTAGAATGAGCAAACACTGTGAAAATGAATTTTTAGGAAGATTGTACAGTGTGGGAAGACAGAAAAACTACGACTTTTTTCACCTGTATCTTTTATTCTGTTATGTTTCACTATGATGATATCTTCAAGCATAGCATGAAAACAACCGCTTTGTAAGTAACTGCATTAATATGTGCCTCCCTTGATTACATTAATTTCCATTCTACACTACCGTGCTTTTTTTCCGTGTTTTAATTCAGTAACATTTTTACAAATTTTTAATTTCTGAAAAATTAATCTAGAATTTGGTTTGGGGGGTGCTTTTTAATTTGATACATTATGGATGAAAATTTTTCCAGGCAGCTAGGTCATTGGAGCTCTTCATTGTTCAACACCCTGAGTGGTTGAACTGTAGCATAGTTTGCTACAGTTCCTACAATCAAACCCAGTTGATGTAATTGACCCCTAGTCAAAAAAAAATTAATATTGTGCTGAATACTCACAGTCCTTTTTGTATTTCTTATATTGTCAAATTTGTCAGAAAGTGACACAAAATATGTGGTAGTTTTACAGAATAGAATGCAAACATATGTGTATTTCCTAAAACAAAAGGAGGAGAGTATATAGGAGGGAAATGTAGCTAAAGTGGAAGAAGAGTAAGGAAAAAGCTTGAGACTCTTTCTTACAGAAAGGATAAATTCAATTGATGGACAGAGAAATCATGGAAGAGGTGGAAGTATTGATGTATTTTTGTTCTTTAAAAAATCATTCCCTCTTAAACTAGCAACTTGTCATTGCAGAAACTTTACATGCATTTATTATTTTTGAAGGTTTAATTGGTATTTTAGAGGTTCACAATTTAGCTGTTAAAATAAAAAACATAGTTAAAATCATCTGTAAGCATGCACTGTGAAAGCTCTTAGTCACAAAAAAAAATTAATTAGAGAAAAATGAATGAAGTTTCAAAGTTTCAATAAAAACTCCTACTGGTATTACTGTTGCCTTTTTATGAATAGGATGCCTATGCTTAAAGGACTCTGTGCTCCAAAAAATGACAATTAAGCACATACAGTGTCTCAAACAAAACAGAAAATGAGGCAAGCTAATCAATAGAGTTAAACCTGATGAGGTCACAAAAAAAATTTTTTTTCTATCTGCACAGAGTAAAATTTTGCAGTGTGTCAGAGGCAGTACATTATTTGGATGACATAAGCATCTCTGAAAACCATGGGAAATAGCCCAATACTACTTCCTTGGCTTCAATCCCAATTACACCCCAAGGATTTAACAAGTCTAGGGTGCTTGTATTTTATTCCCATCCTTGTTAGTTTTTCCTTTTTTTCTGGCAGCTGTGTGGGAAGCAGCAAGCCAGGCTCTTTCTGCTTCTGTGACCATTTATGGCTCTTGAAATAGTCATCCATCTTGGAAGTCAAGGATCCTTCAGAATTATTCAATCCCAGCATTTCCTCAAAAATGGCACAGGTTTTTTCACTTGCTGCATTGGCCTATTGAGAGCTGTGAGTGGAGGTTAGGCTGACTGCTTCTTCTTTCCAGACCAGGCTGTGAAATACAAAGCTGCTCAGTTTTGCGGTTTTGTCCAGACTGCAGTTTGCTTCATGTATTTTTCCCCAGAAGATCTTCATGAACAGTAGTAGTTCCTATCTTCTTCCTCAGTGGAGAGGAAAGTAACAAAAAAATTTTCACAAGTGCCTTCTCTCTTTTGGAGCACCTTTACTCCTGCACAGGATCTGGAGCTTTATTATTGTAGGACTATGAGTGTGTAATACTACTGTCTTCATTTCCACAGAATAACTAGGTTCTGCTTTCAGCTCAGCATTCTGGTCAGTATAAATGATCATGGATCAGTGATGTGTGAGTTTAAGATCTTCTTAAAATTATTTTTAAATAATAGAACCAAAAGCAGTATCAAGTTTTGTCCAGAATAAAATCTTGCATGTGCTGTAGAGTTTAACTGGACAGGTCAGGGTGAGCAGCCTCTCTGTCTGAAAAGAAATAATAATGAGGGATGAAGGAGAGAAAATGGAATTGCGTGGGAAGGTGGGCATTTACACAACTCCTGTCTTCTTGGAGGAGGGAGCAGGATAAGACAAATGAACAACAAAGAGAGGAAAAGGATGGAATGGACATTTGAAGAGAAAGGGTTAGAAAGGCAGTCATTGGGAGCCTTACGGAAATGAGGGAATTACCATAGGAACAGACAGCTTGTGGTATGGTTAATGGAGAGAAATTATATTTGTGGCCTTTCCAAAACTTGATGGCATTTTTTAGACTTGACCTTTGGGACTTATTTTTTAACTAGTGAATTCATTGAGATATTGCATAGTATAATCTAGTTAGGCATCTCTAAACAAAAACCAAGACTTTGTTTTACATGCTTTTGACTTGTAAAATTTAGCAGACTTCTAAATGCAGTTGATGGTCTATTGAAAAGTACTACTGGAAATTTCTAGCCTGACACAGCTGGAACTTCAATCTTTCTTGCTGTCACACACTGCCTTTCACACGTGGAAACAATTGTAGCATCCCAGACAGAAGCAGCAGTTTTGTATTTTTTTTAAATGCCTGTAAATTTTAGTGACTGCCAACTAAAGGACGATAATGACAGTTTTGGTTTTTTCTTTTTTTTAAATTCTTTTACTTTGTCTTTTGTAGGCTTTGAAAATCTGTAGTGGTTCCAGTGAGAAGAGAACCTGTATTTAAAAATTCAGAAGACTATTTCTTACTCAAGAAAATATAACAAATTTACCTGTGCTTTAGAAAAGCCTTGAAATAACTATTCATTATTGGAGGTATTGCACTTAGAATCCTAGGAGGCTTTTAAAAAAGCAATGTGTGTTTCATAAGTTTCCTTTGTCAAAAAATAAACCAAACCAACAGACAACCATCCCAAAGATCTAAAAATATGAATTAAGATTTCATCATCCTGGCTTGTATTTCATATGCAGAAGAGAAAAATAAATTAGTTAAAGGATGACACAATGGAAATAGTTGGCTTAAAAGCAAAGCCTCTTGAGTAGGAATGACAAGAAATATATAAAAGCTAAGACTGTAGTGGTAGATTCTTTTTAAAAAAGAAGACAGAAAGATGCAAACAAGATTAGCCTCTTAAGGAGTGTAAGTTACAAGAAGAGCTTGAATTTTATGATTCTTTAAACTAGCAATGCAAACTCAAGAAGAAAGCAACAGTTTGGGCAGACTGGAACATGACTTTCAGAGTCAGATCTTACTAAGGCTTAAGAGTGAGGACTTTTTCTTAGCAACAGGAGTTATACAATGCGAGTCACATTGAGGAAATGCATCTGGTTTGGTTTGATTTGCAGATACAAACTAGGACACATCTGCAATTTTCTATGTTGTAATGTTGTAATGCTTTGATTACCCTCCTATAAAGGAGTAACACGAAGGGTTAGTATCAATCAAAAAGGAAGTTCCATGTTGCAGGTGTTTATTTTAGTAATTTGCATTGCAGAATCAAGGTGTCAAAGAGAAGTTTGTTCCATAGACCTAAACACCAGATGGGAAAGATCATCCAGACTGGCCTCTCACCCAACAAATCACATAGAGCCTTTGCTCATTTAGCCTTTTGAATTTAGCTATCAGGATTGGTGTCTGAATAATGAAGAGGATAGGGATGTGTTTCCTTATATATGTAGAGTTTAGGTGATAAAAATAATTTCAGACAGTTACCTTAAATATTTGTAATCCAAAACCAATTACTTCTTTTTGTTTGTTTTAAAAGAAATTAATGTCTTTGGAAAAGATTAAATTGTTTTTCAAATTGAGAAGAATCCTTGTTTCTGAAGTTGCTTATATGGTGCTCATTGAAAAATGATTTAAGGACGATTTTCAGTACCTAAAAATAAAAAATCCTGATTGCCTAGGTTTCAAAACTGAAACTATTTATGTCATTAAGTTACATATTTCATGAATTATTGAATATCTCTCACAAATTAATTTAACAGTAAAATATTTTTTATCTTTGTACTCAGTAACTTAATGATCAAAGAAAGCAACATTTTGTTTTACAAACTTAATACAGATTTGGAAGAGTGATGACAGTGCAATGATTTCAGTTGGCATGACATCAATGAACACAAAAGTTTCAGTAAACTTTACCAATCTATATGAGACAGAAATAATTACAAACATGAACGTAAGAAATACAATAGTTCAACTTAAGACAATAATGGCATTAAATGAGAATAATGTTTTTTATGTGGTGGATGACATCATTACTTTCTAAAGCTACCTGAGGAGGGCGAGTGGAGAGGAAGATGCTGAGCTCTTCCTTCTGATATTCAGGGACACATGAAAATGGTTCAAAGATGTGCCAGAGGAACTCTATACATAACCTTAAGAAGCTTTTCTTTGCGGAGTGTTTGATCAGCCACTGGAACAGGCTTCCTAGAGGGGCAGCCAATGCCTCAGTGTTTAAGAGGCATTTGTACGATGCCCTTAACAATGTGCTTTATCTTTTGGTCAGCCCTGAAGTGGTCAGGCACTTGGACTAGATGATTGTTGCATGTACATTCCAGCTGAAATACTCAAGTCTAGGCTAGACTGTACAAAATAGAGCAAAATAGAAAAAAAAATCTTGAATGTATTTGTAAAAAAAAATAAAAATAAATACATTACTTTCTTCAGTTCCAGGATATGTTTAGGGTTTTGCACAGCATGAGCTCTAAAAGCAAAGGGATGCTCCCTATTTGCCTGTGTAAACAGGCAAACAGCATGAAGAAAAGGCAATGGAATAGTTTCTCATGGACTGGGAGCAAGACCCATAATTTTTCAAAAAATTATCAGAGCTGTAAAAAGAATGTAGTGAAATGAGAAGTGTGGCCTGAGAAGCTCCAATAACAACACAGACCTTGTCAGAGGAATTTGGAGTCAAATCTTTTTACTTAAGAGTAAAACAGATTCTTTAAGGTTTAGTAAAATTGAATGGGAGAATTTTGTTATATCCGTGCTGAATTCCTTTGTTCCAGGCAGAGTTGAAAGGGACAAGAATGAAAAAAAATATAGGATATTTCTTTTCCTTCTGATATAGTTAGGAAGGGAGGGGAGCACTTAATTCTTTGATATCAGTCCTTTTCAGCCTGAGGAAGTTCTCCACAATTTTCAGGGGAATGGAAGCATTTCTGCTCTGGCACATGGGAACTTTACTAGTGAGAGAATGTATGGAAGAGTAAGGAACACTTTTAGCTAAACCCGTCCTGCCTGCAGGATACTTGTCTTTATGGTATTTTTGATTCATCTGCTTTTTTTTTTGTTTGTGAGATGTACTGAATTTATTTCCCACTTGCAGTCCATTAGCCAAATGGTTGCTTAAGCTGGCAGAGTGTTTAAAATATCTTTTTTTTGTCATGAGGCTCATATTGGAGCACCAAATGCAAGGATAAGAGAGATATAAAGGTGAGAGAGGGGAGAACTAGGTGTCACAATTAGTAGCTTCATGAGGTAAATGTGAGAGCTAATAGGCAGCACTCCCTGAGACAGAGATCACCAATGTGACTCCTGCCTGTAAAGAGAATAGGAGATCTTACCTTTCACATTCTTACTTCTTTCATAGTACTCTCTCCTTTCACAGAGGAATGAGGAGGAAGTTCGGGGCTGGACAGCTCTGGGGGGAAGCTGAAGATCAGCTTTGAGCTGTTGGTGCTCTGCTAGGGAGCCATTTAATTGCACACAGGAATCAGTGAGATACCTCCTGTGAGGGGAACGAGCTTAAGGATGCCCCTTCTCCATTGTTAAATTAATAAAGTAGTGACCTGTGGAGAAAATCCATTTCAGTGCCCGTCTTTCAGTCCCTTGAGTATTCTGATTAAATAACTGACTTTATTGAAGCCTCCAGAGCAGTTGAGTCATTGCTTGTGTTTAAACTACAGCACTTCTTTCCTCCAAACATGCAGTAATAAAATGGAATTCAATACTCTTAATCAGCCTATCAAAAATCCTGAAGATATTGGTGCTGCTCAACATCTGTGGATGCAAAGAAAAAAGCAATACCACTCATACAAAAGAGAACCACTTCAAGCTGTTTATGCTACCCACCGAAGGGCTGTCAATCTTATTTGCTCTGAAGAAGACAGTGCTTGGGGGCTGTTGAGTGTGCTGGCTGAACAGGAGAGAGAGTACTTGGATGCAAAAATGAAATAAACTTTCAGAAATGGCAGTGTTGGATGACTATTGTGCTGCATATTTCCCAAATGCCTACAGATTTCACTCTTCATTAGACTTAGTCCCCATGCACAGGAGAAAATGGATTATAGAAAAATGTCAATGTGGTAACAAAGGATAAAACACACTAGGATTATGGGAATTACTAGTAAGAAGCCTGAACATGTTAAAAAAAAGTAATAAAAAACATAGAGAAAGATAATAGTTTTAGAAAGTTTCCTGATCATTGTGGTAGTCTGTGAATATTATTAAAACAAGAGTACTTCACATAGGAATAAAAATATTGTCTATCTGCAGGACACTGATTTTTAGGAATTTCTTTCTTCCCTTCATGCTTTATAGTAAAAAGTGTTCATGCTTTTATGTTTCTTGTGTTCGGAATCTCTCTCAGCAAAGAGAATTTTACAAATGAAACAGACAGTTAACATCTGCCTTGGTGATTTTATCTGCATTTCTAAACAACCTTTTTAGAGAAAAAGTATAAACTGCTTCATGGCTTATCTTTTTTTTGCAAAGGTGTGCCAGCAAGCAAACAAAACCTTAGTTTCTGTGATGTTTCAGATGAATCAGTTCTAGCATTTGCATTTGAATTAGGACTGTGATTCTGAAATGTATATGCCAACCACCCCTATTTGCCATGCTTTCATTCAAGCTGCAGAGCAGCTCTGGAGTGTGTGAATTGGCTCCCAAGCCACAGAAGCCAAGTGCTCCAGGGGTGCAGCTGGTAGAGCTCAGTCACTGTCAGCCCCTGGTGGAGCCAGCCTGGTGGGAAAACCCTGCTGTGGACATGTATTCAGTGGGGCTTCCTCAAGAGGAACGTGCTTCTCCTTAGTGTACTGCGACAGAACAGTTCAAAGCTGCGTGTGGGAAAGCATGGACTGGACAATAGGAAGCATTTCTTTGCTGAGAGATAGATCAACCAGTGGAACAGGCCCCATAGAGACACAGTTGATATCCCAAGCCTGTGAGTGTATAAGAGGCTTTTGGACAGTGCCCTTAACACATGCTTTAGCTTTTGGTCAGTAGTCAGGTGTTGATCAGGGTGATCATTGTAGGTCCTTGTTAACTGAAAAGAACTCTCCTCTCCTCTCCTCTCCTCTCCTCTCCTCTCCTCTCCTCTCCTCTCCTCTCCTCTCCTCTCC
>VZUI01050444.1:0-36366 GCA_013401135.1 Cettia cetti
GCGGGCCGGGCCGGGCCGGGCTGGGGCCGAGCGGGGCCGGGTCGGGGCCGAGCGGGGCCGGACAATGCCGCGCCCGGCGGGGGCTGATCTGAGTCTCTCCCCGCAGGCGCGGCCGCCCGGCCCGGGGAGCTGTGGGACGCGGTGGTGCTGACGGCGGCGGACGCGGCGCAGGCGGGCGCGTTCCGGGAGCAGCTGGCGGAGAAGCTCCGGCGGGGGCAGCTGCCCGGGGCCGTCCGGTACCTCGTGTGCGCCGACCCGCCGGGGCCCAGGATCGGTGCGTGCGGCTGCGGGGCTCCGCGGGGCTGGGGCTGGGCTCCGGACCGCGCTCGCTGCCGGGTCGGCGGGCAGCGGGGGCGGCCGGAGCCCGCCTGGGGCCCCGGCGGTGCTGGTGAATGAGCGGGAGCGCTCCTCGGAACGTGTCCCGTGGCTATGGGATAGCACTAACTCGTCTGTTATAAATTCATACTGCAGGTGGTTATTTAAACAGTTTGATTATGTTTTAGTACACTACCCAATGGTGATGTAAAACTGGTCTTACTGCTCGTAATACCGTCTTGTAATTCTTAATTCCTGTTCGCTTTGATGTACAAAGTAAGTAATCTCAATATTATCTGCAGTGTAGAGTAGCATGCAGAGGCTAATTCTCAGGAATCTGACAGTTTTAAGTTGTAGGAGCACATAAAAGATCCCAAACCATTTCCTCAGATCCCAAATCTTCCTTATTTCCCTCCTGTAAATGTCAGAAGTACTTGTCTGTAACACTGTCTTGAATCCATTCGTAGGCTTTTATGTGACTTGTTTCTTCCAGGAGCTCGTTTTTGTGGCTGAATTATGGTCTGTTTAATTGATTAAATGCTTCAAATGGTGGGGCTGTGCGGAGGTGACTGGGAGGGAAAATCACAGAGTTCTCCCTAGAGCTCTCTGCTCAGGATGCCATCCCCTCAGAGTGCAGATTCCAGAGGAGCTCCATCAGCTTCTGTGCATGATCTTATCAACCATGATACAGTAGAAAGACTAACCCATCTCTCTGGCTGGGCACCAGTACACCTCACCTGTCAGAACAGGTGCTACTGGAGTTCTTCTCATAGGTACTAAAATACTTTTTCTGTAGGAAATGGTGGATCAACTCTTCATGCTCTTCAGTGCTTGGAAGAGCAGTATGGTGATCAGTGGACTTCCTTCACTGTGCTGTTAATCCATTCTGGTAACTTCAGTTTTATATATTTTGCACTAAAATAATACCTTTTTTTTTTTTTTTTTTTTTCTTCCTTTAAAGTATAAAATGGCAGAGGAGCTGGCATTCCAAAATACAGTTCCTTGAGAAAAGTAACTCGTGTCCAGTCTTTTGAAGTTAGGTTGGTGCTGGCCAGATGTTACTGTCACTTTAGCATTTCTTCTGAGTGCTGAAGTTGCTCTGTCAGTGAGAAAGGTGTGATTCACAGGTGTGATTTAAGTTTCTGCCTCGAAACATTCACTTAAGGAACACAACCCTCCCTCAGGGGACCTTGGGCTCCTCATAGCTGTGGGCAGGCTGAATACTTGCCTTATCCACTGAGTCAGGCCACTCCCAGATGTGGAAGAACATCAGTTCTGCAGAGGAGAAAGAAACTAAGTGATAACAAGTGTTGTGACCAAACCTCTGCCTTTTTGACTCTTCTCTGGCTTAAAATTCCCATCAGGAATGTGGGGGTTCTCCTCCAAGCAAAAAGCAGGTATTGTTTGCTTTTGTCACTTTAGTGACAGCTCTGAAACAAAAAAGTAACAAAATCACAGTTTTAATGTGAGCTATGTAAGGCAGGCTGAGTCTTGGACATAATGTCAGATCTGCTTTGGGACTTGGTGTATGAGCAAGCTGAGAGGTTTGTAATGCTTTTGTGTACTTGTGAAATAGCTGCCTAGGTTTAGTTTTTGCTCACTTACAGTGTCTCAGTGTAACTAAAAGAGTCTTTTTGCAGGTGGTTACAGCCAGCGTTTGCCAAGCGCCAGTGCCCTGGGCAAGATCTTCACAGCGCTGCCCTTGGGGGATCCCGTGTTGCAGATGCTGGAGCTGAAGCTGGCCATGTACATCGACTTCCCCCGCCACATGAGACCGGGAGTGCTCGTCACGTGCTCGGATGACATAGAGCTGTACAGCACTGGAGCCACAGAAACCATCACCTTCGACAGGCCTGGCTTCACCGCCTTGGCCCACCCCTCAGACCTGGCAGTGGGGACCACGCATGGGGTGTTTGTGTTGGACCCATCCAGTTTTTCAGGAAAAGGAGGACTGGAGTATGGCTCGTGCCGTCGGTTCCTGCACAAGCCTGATGTGCAGACCATGCAGCAGAGTGGTGCAGTGTGCGTGAGGGAGCGCTGCCCTGAGCTCAGCTGCCCTGGGAGCCGTGGAGACTCGGGCATGGCCTCAGAGTGTGTGTACACGGACAGCGTGTTCTACATGGACCACAGCACTGCCAGGCAGCTGCTGGCCTTCTATAGGCAAATGGGCACTCTTTGCTGTGAAATAGATGCCTATGGTGACTTTCTGCAGGCCCTGGGGCCTGGAGCCACTCCAGATTACACCACAAACACGAGTAATGTCTCCAGGGTGGACTCGGGGCTGGTGGGAGTGCGGCAGCAGCTGTACTCCCTCCTGCAAGGCACCCCCCTAAATGTCATAGTCCTCAACAACTCCCAGTTCTACCACATTGGGACTACTCAGGAGTATTTGTTTCATTTTACTGCTGAGAGCAAACTGAGATTTGAGCTTGACTTGCAGCCTGTGGCTTTCAGCATCTTGCCTGACACAGCCAAGCCCTCGGATCAGCTGAGCATCATCCAGAGCGTCCTTGAGCCCGGGTGTGTGATAGGGCCTGGCTCTGTCATCGAGTACTGCAGAATTGGGCCTCAAGTCTCCGTAGGGAAAGGCAGCATTGTCAGTGGGTCCTACATAAATTTCCATGTAGACATACCCTCAAACTGCTTCCTGAGTTCAGTGAGTGTGAAAATTACTGATCGAGTGGAGTATGTCACCATGGTGTTCGGGGTAGGCGACGACTTGAAAAAGAGCGTGGAATCTCTGTTGGGTGTACACTCCCTCCAGTTTTTTGGAGCCAGCTTACCAGAATGCCTTGACCTCTGGAGCATAGAGGTGTCAGACCAGCGCTTCTCCACTGAGGACACACGTTTGGGGCTGTGGACCGCAAGGATTTTCCCTGTTTGTTCTACCCTGAGTGAATCAGTCAGGATGTCACTGAACATGCTGAGTTCTGTGCAGCACAAGTCAGCTTTCAAACTGAGTGGCTTTCAGCTTTTGTCTGTTGAAGAAATGCTCGCCTACAAAGATGTGGAAGACATGCTGAAGTTTAGGAAGCAAATTTATGATGAAATCTGCCTACAAAGACAAAAAGAGAAGTCTGATTTTAGAATGAACAGTACTTGAACAAATCTCCTGTTTTCATTTGGGGATTGATTACTTCCCAGCTTGTAAGAATCCTAAAGGAAAAATACACAGATCTCTTATCTCATTGAAGTAGAAATAAAGAAATTGCATAACATTAATAAATCAGCAAATGCAGACGAACTGTTCTTTTGATTAAAATAGGGAAATACTTCAGATATGAAAACACTAATTGGTGACTTTTTGTGGGTTGCATGTTATGTCTTGTAGTTTTTGTCAGTAAGGATATGATACAGAAAAAAATAATTGTCTATTTGGCTGAAAAGCTTTAAAAGCTTTTAAAGTGTAGAATATTAGCTCCAGCAGTGTGGAATAATACAACAACTTGTGTTTCTCTCTTTTCATGCTGCCATTTTGCAATACATTTTCAGTTAGGTAGATGTAAAATTATTAAAAGTGCTTTTAATTCAAGACATCTTGTCTTAGGCATTAATAAATTATTCTCCTTTGTTTTGTAAATTTTTTATCCTTTCCTGGTTTTCGTCAGAGGGAAAAAGATAGGCATGAGAGATTATTGTTCCCCTTGTGACTCGTACTGCTGGGGTCAACACCTGCCACAAGACAGTGATTTATTTTTTTACTGGTAGTTGTTGGAAGCTGGCAGTGTGATGGGGGAGCTGCCAGCCCTTTGATACCCACGGACTGGCTGATGTGTGCCATGCAAAAAGCAGCATTTGTGTTTCTCTGACTGAGCTGTTGGGGCCCTGGGCTCGTGGTTCATCCTCCTGTGGGGCAGAGCAGACACTGGAGAGGTTCACTGTGAGTGGTACCACAGGACTCACCTTCAGAGAAACTCCCTTTCCCTTCTCCCCCTTCTGCAAGTAAAGTTAACAGTAAAGTCCTCCTGGTTGTAGTTTAGGTGCCCAAGATCCAGCTCCAAAAGATGGATCTTCTATTTTTAAGAGTATGCTGTGCACTATATCAGTGTGATTTGTCTGTAAACATGCTGCATCTTTTTCTCTTGAATGTCTCTGCGGGTTTTCATGTTTTATTTAATGTTTCATGATGACAGTGTTTATCTCCCTGCTGACTGAATTCCCAAATGGCACCTTTTTTATGCCACCTACAAGGCAGCAGAGTAGCATCCCCTGAGCATTACCCACCCTTCTTTAACCTGCACTCTGTTTCTTCTTCGTTAATAAACCTCCCAAGAAGAAATACAAAGAAGCTAAACATGGAGGTTGAGAATTGCTGGAGTTGACTTAAAAGGAATAAGAATTTCTGAGCAAAGAGAGAGTCTAAAAGTCAGTATGAAATATTAGTTAAACAATGGAAGCAGCAGGTTTGGGAACACTCAAGTCCAAGATAAATTCTTTAAGTCACAAAGTGAAGGTAATCAATACAGCATGCTGCCATTGTCTGTATATCATCCTGTTTGCATGATTTATTCATCCATTGCTACACAAAAGATTTTAGGAGAACACATTTGACACAGACTTTGCATCTCGAGTTGGAGACCAAACTTACCTGAGGGTTGCTGTGCTGCCAGGCGAATTCTCTGAGTGCTTGGTAGCAGTGAAATGCATCCTTTTAACATGGTTATCCACATTCACTGTTGCAATTGCATTTGTCCTGAATTCCCTGAGTACCAGGTATTGATTTCATTAGTGAAAGCCAACTGGATATAAACAGGAAGTGGATTTGTTTCTGGCACATAAGTGTTGGGAAGAGAGAATGAGGAAAAGCAGTGATGGAACATCTTGTGGAAAAGGTTGTGGTAGGTTGGGCCAGCAGCAGCTGCTATGGTTTAGGCAGCAATGAGAATTCCAGGACAAAAAAAAAGGAGTGTCGTCCTGGTGGTAGCCATGGACTAGCCTAGCTAGCCCCCAGGTCAGACCATGAGGCAAAGGTTTTAATGAAAAAAAAAAAAAAAAAATCTGTTGTGATGGAATAAGCATAGACTTACCAGGTAAGAAACATGGCACTGCTTTGATTCTGTGTGTCACCCAATGCTTTCCTCTTACTCTGAACATTTTTGTCTCAAATTGAGAAGGCAGATTTTGGTCAATATTAGCCCTGGATAACATCAGCAGGTTTAATGGATTTACTCCACAGATATGAGAATATCTGGAAGTGTACCATTCTTCATTTTTAAACTGCAGTCAAGTTTAATGTGAAATGTTATGAAGAATGTTACAATAGATATTTTATTTATAGACAGCTATATTAATTATTTTCCCATATGGAGGGATTTAAAAGCCACATGGATGTGACACTTGGAGACAGAGGTTGGTGGTGGCCTTGGCAGTGCTGGGGGAGTGGTTGGAGTTGATGGTCTGGGCGGGCTTTTCAGCCCAAATACTTCTTTGATCCTACGGTTCTGTGTACTGCAGCTATTTATGAAGTGTGTAGCTATAACAATTGCAGTCCCTACATTTTTAGCTATAACTAATTGCAGTCCTTACAGCAAGGGTCATGTTACACTGTGAGTACATCTTATTAAAATCAAAAAGCCTGCAGACCAGACCCTTCCTGACAATCCAGGGCTGATGTATTCAACCCCTGTATGTATTTTATCCATATTGCATTCACAGCTCCAGGTTATCTTTGTGTTCCACAGTCTGCTGTTAATGAAAATGACAACAATATTCTCATGCAGCCAGCTGGGATCAGTGTGTCCCAAGGAAACTGAGAAACTTGTGCAAGGCCACCCAGTAAAACCACAGCAAGGTCACAGTAATTTGGGGGTTGCTGGCTTCCAGTACCAGGTTCTTAAAACAAGACCATCACAGCATCCCGGCCCAGGATTTTCCTGCAGTTTGCATGATGAAGGATGCAGTCATGAGAGTGCCAGGCACACAGGACCCCACCCCTGTGGATAGGAATCATCTGCTGAAACCTGGAGTTTGATTTTGGTTGATCCTCACAGAGTTTCCCAGATGGGTGCAGTGTTCATATGCCCTCTAGGTCATTTCCTGCCTCCAGCTATCCTGAAATGCAATTCAGGCTAGTACAATCTCAAACAAACTCAAGATGAGCTTTTAATGATTTTTTTCATGTTGTCTTTCTTTATTTAATTAGTTTTGCTCTGTAGTACAATAATAGGGCTCATAATGAACATGACTGCAGAGACTTCCCTGAATGCCTTGAGCATGTACTGTGATCAGCAGAGGTTTAGCCCTGCTCTCTGTGTTATGCTGAAACCTGAGAGGGGTTATTTCAGTGACCTTTGGAGCAGGAAACTGAAATCTGAGAAACTGGGCACTTAACAAACAGCACAAGGGAAGGCAGCTGAAATAAAAATGAGCAGCTGAGAGGAATCTGTGCCAGAAGGGTCTGGGGAGCTGAGGAGAGGAAGTAAGCTCCAAGGATCAGCTGGATCTGCAGAGCAGTGTTCCTGCCTTGTCAGGGTGTTTCTGCTCCAGCTCAGAGGTTACAGCCTCTTCTCCTTCCCAAACCTCTGATGCAAGAGCTTCATTTTTTGCTCTCTACCCTTGAGCTGCCATGCAAAGGCCTCCCTAATGTGGTGAGAGCAAAAATAACAGCACAGTGCTGCTGCTGCTGTTCATCTGCTGCCACGGGGGAGCCACTGCAAACACCTGCTCCCTTCCCAGGGCCACAGAGTTCCTCTGCTTTCTTCTTGGAAACACTTCAATTCTTTTAGTGTCCTTTCCATTTCCTGGGACATACCGGAATGTCACCAGAAGAGGCAATGAAGTTTATGGGAGCAACATAAAGCTTCTTCAAGTAAATGATAGATGTGGATATATGTTAATTGTGGGTATGTTCTGATTAATTTGAAGTAAAGATAATTTCAAAAGACTTAGTCCTGTAAACTCTCCCTGGGAAGGACATTTAAAACCTCAGCTCTCCCAGTTGTTTGGTGACTGGATGTGGGAATCAGCTGCCAGGCTGGTGCCTTTCTGCAAATCATTGTTTGAATATTACAGGACACATTGTCACAGCAGTTCAGACTCTTCTGAAATAGATCCTTGGGTTCATGTGTGAATTTGTGCAAGGAAGGGGACAAGCTGGCAGTGCCAGGAGCTGTCAAGGCAGCGAGGTTGTTACAGAGGGATGCAGCGTGCAGGAGGTTTTAGAGATGTGTCCTATTAACATGTCTGCTTGCCTGAAATCCTTCACTGAGATGAGAGCTTGCGCAAGGAACAGCTGCCAAGGTCAATCACCACACTTTAAATACATAAATATATAAATACATAAATGTAAATATTTATGTGTGTATATTTGCATTTCACTTTGAATTACAGATTGCCCTTCCTAAGTGCCTTACCCAGATGCTCCCAGTGCCACCCCTGTGTCAGGGGTTTGTGAGTTGCAATCACTCCCTGGGGATCCTCACAGAACACCTGGGATCCAGCTGCTGAAATTCCTTTTTCTTTACAAAATCGGTAGCAAGCTGCCAAATTACCATTTCCCACTAGTTGTAAGTGTTCAGCAGATGAAGGCAAGAGTGGGGATCAACAGGAGATTTTTGTGCAAGCTGGGTGGGTGTTTCTGTGTGGGCAGCACAGGCTATTTCGCTCCAGGCTATTGTTGCGTGGCATTCCTCTTGGCACAGAGTTTATTTTTAGCAGAGACTATCACAAGTATTTTTCAGCAGGACTGTCACTGCCCCTGAACAGGGAATCATATTACTGCAAGAACTTTGCTGAAACAAAGAAGATATATTGGACAAATGGGAAATTATAAATCTAGACCAACCCAGACTTGCACGGGTAACTAATGTCACTTTTTTACAGGCAATGTGCCATCCATCCATTGACAAGGAACGAATGGTATTTCAGGAGATAACTCATTCCTGCTTTACTCTTGAGTTCAAGGCTCAGGTATTGTTCTTGACTTAACCCAGGTACAGGCTGTGAAAAAAGACAAAAAAGCTACTAAACTAAATTTATTTGGGTAATTATATAAGATCGTAATAACTTGTATACTATGTTGATTTAACTCATACTTCATGAGAAAAACCTTTAAATCTCCAACCTTTTTCTGCTTTGTGTCTGTTGAGGAAAAAAGAGCTAACAAATGTAACCTGAGCTTTAAGTTTTCTCTTGAATACTATTTAATATTAAGATATTTCTGGTAAGGATTTATACATACGCACTGTCTCTGAAATCCTTGTATATGTTTCTGCATTGGCTGCAGCAGGAGCAATTTAACAGCTGTAATATTTTAAACTTTAATAGAAATATATACGTAATTGTACAAATGGATGTTTAAAAATCAAGTGTTTTGGTTACTGGGACGTTATGATTTTTGTGCCTTGCAGTGTTTTATCAATTAGGAGTTTTTGTTGTAGATGAATGGAAGAAGAAAGTCAGTGAATCCTATGCCACGGTCACGGAGCGCTTGGAGGACGACCTGCAAATCAAGGAGAAGGAACTGGCAGAGTTAAAGCATGTTTTCGGGTAAAATGTTCTCTGAATCTGTTCATTGATTTCTTGCAAATGATTATTTGCTATAAAACAGTATTTTCAGTTTCAGGTGTTTTATATGGAAGAGTTTCTCATGTATGGAATGCATGTTCCTTCTGTCTATTTTTGGGAATACGTCATCACAGTGCTGGGCAGAGCCCCACAGCAGAGTACCAAAATTAGTGGCTGCTGATTATTAATGCCAATCTTTTACAATAAACACCTATATACTTTGGTAAAATAACCAGCTCTAGTACAATGTCTGATTTTGCTGATGTGTTTCTGCAGCCAGGAATGTTGCTGAAGTGTACCAGTGTAAACAAACACAAAAGAAATGGATTCAAAGTTAGGATTGTACTGGTTTTCTTGAGATAGCACATGCTCACACTCACCCAACTGAGTAATGCCCCAGCTCACAGACTGGAAATGAGCTGAGAAAAGTACTGAAACACTGGGGGTCTTTATTATAACCTTGTTAAATATGTTTAGGGGTTGCTCCTCCCTCAGGTTGGGTTTATAGTTACACAAATCCAAGTGTTCTGTAAAATCAGGGTTATGGGTGGGCTGATGCTGAATGGAAAATCCCAAACTTCTGTGGGCAGGCCAAAAAACATTAACGTTGCTCCAAAGAAATGTTAACTGTAGGTGTATTTTGTTTTCAATAAATGTGATTACTTCGAGTGTTTCATGGATCAGTAACAAATCAGTCTTTGCTGAAGGAAACTTGCAAGGCTCAATGACAAAAAAAATGTCCAAGTATTGTCTCATTTAACAACCTATAAGCAAGCACAGTGATCACTGTCCCCGTGATCTCATCTGGAGAGTATAAAATCACTTTTTGATAAGCTTTTCCTGGTAGTTCTTTTCATTTAGCAAGATGGCCCCTGCTCTATGCCTGTCCCACTCACCATTTTAAAATCAATACACACATTTAAAAAATATTTCTTAGTTATTACTCCATTAATACAGAAGCTGAGATTGTATGGATTGTTTATATTTTTAAAGAGTCTTTCCTCTTATTTCTCCTAGTTTAGATAAATTTAGAATGAATATGTTGTGATTGCATAGCAGGATTTCTCAGAAAATAATTAATCTGTACCGCTCAATCTGATAGTAGTAAAGTACTTCTAGATTTACAGACTGTAAACTGGGTATAAATTCAGCCTTGTGTCTCAAAAAAATTTCATTGACATTTCTCTTTGAAATGTTTCCCGCACACGAGAAGCTCTGCTGAGAGATGAAAGAAGTAATCATCTGTAAAATGCCTTTTTCAGCTCCGATGAAGCCTTCTGCAAAGTCAACCTGAATTACCGCACGGAGAGCGGGCTCTCGCTGCTGCACCTGTGCTGCGTCTGTGAGGGTAGGTGTCTGGGACAGGCACTGGGGGGACCTGGGACAGCTGGGGGATTGTCCTGGCTGCCAGCAGGACTCTGCTCCAGGGAGCTCCTCAGGTGAGGAGCAGCTCCCAGCATCGCTCTCAGCTGCTTTGCCAGAGGCTGAAGTGAAGAAATAACACGATCACACAGAACCCCAGGAGAGCTGATCCTTCACTCTGACCAGAGCTCTGCCTGACCATGCAGCACGATTTCCTACAGGTGTTCAACTCATCCAAAATTGCTTCTGTGTGCATTCGCTAATCCAGACTCACCACAGGGCATTTCTGGCTCCACATTTCTGGATTTTGTCCATGGCTCGGGCTCCAGGACATGGACCTTGTTGTGGCAGCACTTCACTGTACTCACACCACCAACTTTTCTACTGTAATGAAAATATCTGTATATTATTTCACATTGATTAAAAGAAGAATAACTGTAATGCTTTAGTGACAGACATCAGCTGATAGGGCTTTTCCAGACAGCAGATCAGAATACATAAGGGAAGAGGGCAAGATTTGTTCTGGGATGCTCATAAAAACAAACTAGTGGAGGGATTTTCCACTTGGATCCGCACAGCTGCTCTGTTATGTACACCAAGTCATTAGTTCGTGCACTTGCTTTGCTCTTGTTTTACAATTTTCAGCAGAAATTGGCTGAGAGAGGCGAAGAGAGTTTTACCTTGAGGTTTCAGCTCTACAAAGTACTGACTAATGACATGCATAAATGGTTTTATCAACCTCAGTTAGGCTTTCACCGTGAGGAACAATCTGATCCTGCACTACTGAAAAATGAGTGGATCTTTACTTGTCATTTTCAGCAGCAAGAACCTATCCAAAGATGACATCAGTACATGGAAACATCAGAGCAGTTGGGGTAGCTGATAGGAAGTTTAAGACACACACTAATTATTAGTTCTGTGAACACTTGGAGGAGAGCTACTAGATCTGACATTGTCTTTGGTTACTGTCCAAGTATTCAGAAGGCATATGAATTTATTGAATTTATGTATTTATTCACTATGCATCAAAAAGGTCAGAGCAAAGCTATGTGCCTGGACCACATTAATGGGCCCACATCAGCACTCCCCAAAATGACCGTCCTTGTAAGGGTGTCCTGTGTAGGGACAGCAGTGCTCCAGTTCTGAGGTGGCAAAGGACCTCTGTGACTGAGGAACCAGAGGTTCCAGAAGCACCTTCTGGTTCGTGGAGCTCTCTGCAGCATGGTCTGGATGTTAAAGGAGGAGTTTGCTTCCCTAGAAGCTCGGCTACCCTCACCAAATCCTCATTAAAGTGTGAACAAACAGTGAGCTGGAAGGTGGCCAGACCCACAATTGTCCTGGCCAACGAGATATTCCCATCAGCTTCATCACTTCCACGTTTCAAAATATATATTTTGTTACTTGCCTCAGGTCAGCAGTCGAGGTATCTATTTCTCTACTTTCAAACTCACACAGGAGCTTCTTACCTCATCTGCATGTTCTTTCCTGTAACTAACTCCTTTTCCACTTTCCTCTCCAAAGGCAACAAATCACACATCAGAACACTGATGCTGAAAGGGCTGCGCCCATCCAGACTAACGAGAAATGGATTTACAGCTCTGCACTTGGCAGCGTATAAGGTAAATTATTTTAAATAGAATTGATGACAGGAAATCAGAACTGAGCAACTGATTTGTCTAAACTGTCTAGATGAGCTCTCTACTCATTATTTCTGGTGAAAATACAATTTTCACATTTGTGGTGCATAGGAAAATGCCCCATAAAGAGCACAGGGATCAGCATGTGCTTCTGCAGTGTCCTGCAGGGGTAGGATATTGATTCAGAGTTACTGATGGAAACATCCAGTGCAACTCAAGATAGAGGAGTTGTCCAGTGCCACCCTGAAATCAGGATAGGGACTTTTGTAACATCCAGGCTTCAGTACAGCAGAAGAGAGACAGCGGTGTCCCAGCCCGCGGTGTCCCAGCCGCGGTGTCCCAGCCCGCGGTGTCCCGGCCGCGGTGTCCCAGCCCGCAGTGTCACCCCAGCGGTGTCCCAGCCGCGGTGTCCCAGCCCGCAGTGTCACCCCAGCGGTGTCCCAGCCCACGGTGTCCCAGCCCGCGGTGTCCCAGCCCACGGTGTCCCAGCCCGCGGTGCCCCAGCCCGCGGTGTCACCCCAGCGGTGTCCCAGCCGCGGTGTCCCAGCCCGCGGTGTCACCCCAGCGGTGTCCCAGCCAGCGGTGTCACCCCAGCGGTGTCCCAGCCGCGGTGTCCCAGCGCAGAGGCCGGGCTGCAGCCGCTCCCCCAGCTGTGGCAGCCGTGTCCCGGCAGGGCCGTGGGTCAATTCTTGTTTTCAGGACAACGCGGAGCTGCTGACGGCGCTGCTGCACGGCGGGGCTGACATCCAGCAGGTCGGGTACGGGGCGCTGACCGCCCTGCACATCGCCACCCTCGCCGGCCACCACAAGGTACTCTGTCCGTCCATCTGTCTGTCCATCTGTCCATCCATCCATCTGTCCGTCTGTCCTCGGCTGTGCAGGACGGGAACAGGGCAGGGCTCATATTGGCAGGTCGTTCTGCTTTACGTTGATGCCTTCCAAAACAAAATTCAGAACTGCTTAAGTAGAGCTGGATTTTATTTATTTTTCCCCTGCATTTTGGGAGAATCACATCTGTGGATATATTTTTACACTGAACAAATATACACAAAGGACACAGATCAAAGGTTGGATTTGATAGGTCTTGGAGGTTTTTTCCAACCTTGATGATTCTTTGATTCTAATAGTTCTGTGCAGAGTGATGGTGGAGCTGTTGACCCAAGCCCTGACTCTGGGATGGTCTCACTCACAGGTATTTAATGTCTCCTCTGTGGACAGTACATAGTGGTCTTTTCTGAGCACTCCGGGGTTTCAAGTAATTTCTAAAACTCCTGGGCCTTTTACTGTAAATGCCAAAGGCAGACCTGCTATTGCTCCCATGTCCTGAGCTCCTGCTGAGGTTATGGGCAAGTTAGGGTGCTCACAACCCAACAAAGATGAGTCTATTAATAAGAAATATACTGTTGGTAGTATTGAAAAGTTCATTATTTCTTCCTTGGGAATGATCATCTCTGTATCAGTCAGCTTCGAAGTTCCTCTGCCAGATAAAGTAGCTTGTTTTGTCCACAATTTCATTAATATTTATGGAAACATGGAATCATTTTTCCAAACACCACCACCACCACCCCCCCACCACCCCCCTTAATAAGGATGAGTTTTTATCCCTTGCCCTCTTCCCAAACATGAAGTCCTTATGTCTGCCTCATGGGGTTTTTTGGTGGCTCCTTCTAACCTTCAGAGTGGCTTAATTAATTGTCTTTGAAGTGAACATCATTGACCTGAGTGTCCAAAAAACTTCTGAATTAACTTTTTGTATGGGAATTTTAAGAAAAATTGCAAAGCAAGACTATTGTACAAGTTGCTTAAATTATTGTTTTGAAATAACATTTGGTTGTACAAGAAGGGAGACATTGGTGCCCCTTGTTCTGCAGGCTGTGCTGGTGTGAACCCCACGGGGATGCTGCTGGCTGCCTTGGACCAGCCCACCCAGCTGCTTTCTCTGCAGCTTGGGAATGTCCCCTGGGTTACAAGCTTCACCTTTCCTCACTGTCTGTCTCCTGAGGATAAAAATCTCTCTTCTTTTTTCCTTAGTTTCTGAAGTATTTCTATCCTTGCACATCCCTCCAACATAGCCTCCTACTTGTGATGCCTCTGACAGCTTTCAGTGCTTTCTAAGGCTCCTTTTTTTTCTTTCCTAGAAAGATATCTTGTCTGAGAGAATATCAAGCCTGTCTCTGTACCCCTCTCATCATTTACACTTGAGTGGAGTTTGCTTAGTACAGCACACAAAATTCTATTTATCAGGAGATCACAAAGCAGCAAGCACGGCTGTCATTGCTACAGCCTGGAAAATGTGTCAAAACCCATCGAGTTTTATGTTCATCATCAGGGACGGATCCACATCACTCAACACAGTTTTTTTATCATGAAGATCCACCTTGAAAGCCTCTAGATGAATTTAAATTTTGAATTGCAGCTCCCAAAGGGTTTAAGGAGAATTGGAATTATGGTCACGCCCCTGAATGTGTTACAGCCTCACAGTTCATGGCTAAATTAAAATCAGGCTGATCCAAAGACATTTCAGTCATATTAGTGTAAAAGCTACAGGCCCAAACATCTCTTTCCAGAGACAACAGCTACAGCTTCAGTTTTATCATGCTAGTTTGCTGAAGAATGGCTTAGACAAATCATTTGAAAGCCACCAAACCATTAAATCCCTGGCTGGCTGGCTCTGTGTTCCCAGCTCTGGCCCACCAAGATACTGAAAATTGGCCAGACATGTGAAAGATAGTGGAGGGACTCAGTTGTGTTAACTAAATAATTGAGTGTGTTCTTAATTTAGCACCTGAGCATATTCCCACCCATGCCGTGAGTGCCTGATGCTGAGCTGTCCTTTGGTTGACAGAAGAGCCAGCAGCTTCTCCAAAGATCTCAGGGGATCCTTCTTGAGATTTTTATTAAGTAGGGAAATACTTTTTTAAGACTGGCAGTAAAAGAATCCACAGCAAAGGATGCTAGCACAGGTGATATTTAGCAAGGGAAATTCTGACTGTCCATAAAGGGGGCAAGAGGATTACAGTGAGAGTGGTGACAGTGAGAGCGAGAGCAGCACTGACAGCAGCACTGTGAGCATTCCAGGCTGGGTGCAGAACCTCCAGCCTTGGCAAGAATCACACTTGGCCCTGCAGTCCTGCCTCCAGGGGAAATCATAGCTGATGCCATGGAAAAATGGTTAAAACTAACGGGGAATGGACACTTTTACATATGTCAGGGCACAGACTTCATGCAGAAAATATCCTCAGGCCATCATATGGAAAAAGAATAATTGAAATTGTGTAAAGAACCAATCCCTGTACTACACTGATGTTGCTTGGGAAGAGTTTGTGTTCTCTGAGCACTCGAGAGTAGCGTGATTGAACTGACTGTCCTTGCTGCTGCACGTTTGCCATGACTGGGGGTCTCAGCTGAGAGCAGATGACAGATTCGCATCATCACAGCTGGCATTGGCTGGCACCTGCGGGGGCTCTGCGTGGGCAGGCACGGTGCAGGAGCTGCCCACTGCCCCATCCTGCTCAGCCCTTCAGTCCCACCTCCTCCCTGCGCTGTGCTGGCTCAGGCTCCAGGCACCGAGGGCTGTTGTCATGACATTCAAAGCCTTGCATCCATCAGGCTGATATGCAGAACTTGTGAAGAAATCCCTCGCCCCAGCCCTTCATGTGCCCAAAGGCTCCCTCATGCTTCGGCAGAGCAAGCAGCCCTCAGTATGGAACCTAAAGTGGTTTCATGCATTTGGGCAGCTGTGCAGCAATTTCCTGAGGGTTCATACCTTTCCAGAAACACGTGGCCCTCCTGAAGGACAAAAAAAAAAAAAAAAAAAAGGTAGAAATTTTAAAGAAAACACTTAGGGTTATTTATTGAAGCCAAAGAGCCCTTATCTTCTAAAATACAGAGTACTCTTTCCATGTTTGAGGATTTGCTTTCACACATTTGAATTTAAAAGGATCTTTCATTTTGTGTGACTTTTTCTCTTCTAAAAACTCTGATATGTTTACAGCTCTTTGTTCAGAATGGCTAAAAGAAAATTAAAGGTTGTTCTGAGAATATCCAGACAGCGATTTCTGTGCCTCTTACTTCGTAAATCAATTTTTATAGTGGCACACCGATTTTCAGGCTCATTTTTAAAGCATCAGTGACATTCAGTGTTCAGTTCAAGTACTGTAAGTTCATCACTTTTACATGCTGTACACAGCTCTGCACCTTTAGAACTCCTTTGTTTGGGGCTGTTTGACTTTTTTTTAACTGGAGGCGTGAGGTTTCAAAGTCCTGTTTGGCCAGCTGAGCTTGTGTGATATGTTATAAATGAGTTAGTCAATTTGATCCATAAAGAGAATTTATTTCATAATCATAATACAATCGTAAAAAGCCACAAGCAAATATTGGATCAGCGCTGAATCAGGCGATCAGAGCCGGGTGAGACAGAAGAGGGAATCTTTATCTCCACTCCACCATGACTCACAAAATCCAGTCCCCACAGAGTCCTTTTTATACATTTTCAGGTTTTTCAGGATATTGGGGTCTCTTGCTTTCTTTCTTTTGTTGATCTTATCTTCGATTGCATGTTGATACGTTTCTTCCTTATCACGGTGCCAGATGGAAATCCCCTGCAATACACTTTTTGCAGACAAATATTCATCTAATAGCTAGTGCATATCCTGAAATCCCATCAGAGGAGACCCCTGGAACACACCCTTTGCAGACCAATATTCATGCAAGTCGCTGGGACTTTGTCAAACAGAATACTGTGGTTTTTTCTTTAGCACGAATTTACTCGTGACATATATTACAGATACATACAGGGTGCCTCTCCCCGGCTGGTTTCCTTGCAGGCTGTGGACATCCTGCTGCAGCACGGCGCCTACGTGAACGTGCAGGATGCCGTGTTCTTCACGCCGCTGCACATCGCCGCCTACTGCGGCCACCAGCAGGTAGGGGCGCAGGCACAGCGCTGCCCCGGGCACTGGGGCTGAGCCCTCCTGCTGCGGACGAGCGGCTCTGGTGTCCCCTCACCGCAGAGGATGCTCATCAGAGTGAACGTGCGCTTGCTTTTGAGAATTTTAATATTTTTATAGGCATGTAACTTAAAAATGAGTTTTCTATTGAATCTTTTCTCCCTGTTTTAACTTTACAGAGATGCTCACGTAGTATTACCTAATGCAATATTGTATCTGGTTTTCTCAACGTTTTATTTTCATGTGATGTTTTAATTAACCTTAATTAAATATTTAGGTAACCCACCTCTTACTGAAGTTTGGAGCTGATGTGAACGCGAGTGGTGAAGTTGGGGACAGACCTCTCCATCTGGCTGCTGCCAAAGGCTTTCTCAACATCACAAAGCTTTTGATGGAAGAGGGAAGCAAAGCTGATGGTAAGAAAAGATATTTAAAAATCATCTTTAACATTGTGTTTTCTAGACAGAGTCTTAGCTTTCTAACAATACTCTGTATTTGTGTCTGTGTATCACCTTGGGACAAGTGAAACAAGAAAACAGCTGCTGGAGAGTTTTCCTTGGTTGAGTATGCTGGTTTCTCATCTCACATTTACTCTATTTTCAGTAATAAGGTAGAGGTGGAAAACGGGGGCAGAAAACAAAATTAAGATCAATATACAGAGGTGGGTCCTTATGTATACATTGATCCAGGCAGGGAACATGTGGCCATGTGGTGGAGATCTGTTGTCAAAGTGACTCAAATTCACAGAGAACTAGTGAAGGAGGTACAGGAGAAGGGGTTTAGGTCAAAATTATGCAGCAAGTAATTTAAAGTAACTCATATGGAAGTCAAAATTCCACAGAAAAGGGGATTTTTTTTTTTTTTTTTTTTGGACCTTGATTTATTATGCTCCACAAGCTTCCCACTCTTCACTGTGGGCCATTTGCTGTCTGTGTGGAGACTCGATGGTATGGACAGATAGAGAAGCCTCTCAGCACACTTTGGGCATTGTGTGAGTTCTTTGTCCAGGTGGCCTCACAGTGGTGAGATCACTGGGGTTGGGACATTGCATTTCATTGCTTATACTCTGTATGAATATAATATTTAAAATATCTTCTGCTGTGACTAATGCCAGTGTGCAGCTGGTGATTCTGCTGGGTTCCTCCTCTTGCTCTGTTCCCTCTGCTTTTGCTGTTCCAGTAACACCAGAGGCACAAAGGGTGCCACACTGCAGCCTTACTCCTCCACTGCTGTCACACCTGTGCACAGGTGTGCACTTCCCACAAAGGCATACAAAGGCTACACTCAGAGGTCACATTTCAGGCATGTTGTGATTACCAATGCAGAGATTCTTACTTGCACCTGAGAGGAGCCTTAAAGAAAGATGGAGAGAGAATTTGCAAGGGCCTGGGTGCCAGGACAGGGGGAATGGCTTCACACTGACAGAGCGTGGGGTTAGGTTAAACACCAGGAAAAAATTCTTCCCTGGGAGGGTGGGGAGGCCCTGGCACAGGGTGTCCAGAGGAGCCGGGGCTGCCCCTGGATCCCTGGCAGTGTCCCAGGCCAGGCTGGATGGGGCTTGGAGCAGCCTGGGACAGTGGAAAAATGTTCCTGCCCACAGGGAGGGACCTTAAAGATCAGAGTCCCTTTCAACCCAGGCCATTCTATGATTCTGTGAAATACTGAGCAAATTTCAAATTATTTAAAAATTAATTTCTTATCCTCAGAGTAAGAGACAGAAATGTTTTTTGGGAAGTAACAGTACATTGCTTGGAAACTTACTGCTCTTTAATACATCAATTTACCATGTTCTGTGTGAGTCCTGCCTGCAATCACACATCCTCCTTGTGCAGTAAAAGAGCATGGAGGGGAGCAGCATGCTCAGGTCTGTGCATGCTGTTTTCAGTGGCAAGCTCAGGGTGTTTCAGCCTCGATGTGTATGCACTGAGCTGATATAACCATCATAAAGGAGGGAAAAAAGAGACGTTCTCTCATCATGATGAGGCAGTGGGAGGTTTGCTCTCTGTTGGAGAGTTTATTCCAAAAGGTAAGAATCTGGGGCACCATTTCAGGTCCTTTTCTTTAAACTCAAAATCTTCAGCACAGAAAAAAGAAAAGGGAGCCTGGAAGCAGGAAGCCTTTTGCTCTTAAAGTAGCACACTTTGAAACTTACTGTAAATGCAGCAGCAGAGGAAAAGTCTTTAGTGCCCAGGAATGAAAGGAATTGGGGAAAGAACCTGAACAAATTCAGCACTGTTCAGTGCAGACCAGTAATTGGGGTCACAAACTTGAACTGTTTCTTTTAGGATAATGTGAGTCGCTGTTCAGCCCAAAGCCGCGATCCTGGTCCCAGAAGCAGGAGCAGCCTCCCCAGCAGGGATGTGCTCCACAACACCTGCCAGGCTCCAACAGTCCCCCCTGCAGGTCAAGGATACTCCAGGGACACTCTGTGCAGCTGCCCCTGGAGTATACTGGTAGATGCCAGCAGTTCTGTGCTGTCTGGACGTTCCCAGTTCTGTAGAAGTTGTTATTATCTGACTTTTGCTTCAAATTTGCTTTTTCCAAGGGTCATTTGTAACTCACGATTCCTTCATGGTAGGCTTCATCAAAAGACTCAATAAATTGGCAGCTGGAAGAAGCCAGTCATGCCCAAAGTTCAGAAAATCACCTTGACAGTGCACTGCAGATGGCACAGAGCAATGTGGGTTTGATGTACAAAAGATCATAGAAATTTCAATTGTAAACAAACACAGCCACAAATATTTTTCCAGGAGGTTTCAAAGTGCATAGACAGAACACATAAAATTCTACTAAATATCCAAAACAATCCCTGATGCACTGTGCTAAGGATAAAATCCTTTCTGTGGTCTTTTTCTGGGTCGACTGGCAGTGAACGCTCAGGACAATGAAGATCATGTACCTCTGCACTTCTGCTCTCGATTTGGGCACCATGATATTGTGAAGTTCCTACTGCAGAGCAGCTTTGAAGTGCAGCCCCACGTGGTGAATATCTATGGAGACACACCCCTGCACCTGTGAGTGCCCCGAGCAGCTGCTGGACAGGTTTGGGGCTCGGGGAGGGCTGCTTTTGCTAATACCTCTGTGCTGGCTTCCTCTTCAGTGCCTGTTACAGTGGGAAGTTTGAAGTTGTCAAGGAAATAATTCAGCTCACAGGAACAGAAAGTCTCACTAAAGAAAATATATTCAGTGAAACAGCTTTCCACAGGTGAGGTGTTCAAACGCCATCATCAGTAGAGCTCCACTTACACAGGCAGCACAACACCCAAAATTACAAATGTCTCACCAGCAGCCAGGTGAGGGGCAGAGCCAGCAGGGAGCTGCACAGGGAGGGTCAGTTTGTATCATGAGATACAAGACAGGCATGAAGTAAGAGGCAGAAGCAGCAGTGAAAATCAGGTTCACCAACACCTGGTTCCTCTCCTTGTCCAGTCTGGGAGCTGAGATCAGAGCTTGTTCCACCTGGATATCTGCTGGAGCCAGGTACCCTGAATGAGAAACCAGATGGCAGAACGTGGTTTGGCTGGCATGCTGGAATTTTGTAAAGGACTATTCAAGAGGCACTTTGCAGCACTTTGCAGATTGTTTGTACAAGGGTGCCAAATTGGGTGATTCAGGGGTAATTAGAATGTTACTGAAACAATAAAAAAAGGAATATGCTCTGGTGGATTAAACATGCATTTGCACTTTTCTAATGATCCTTTCTTACTGCATTTTTATCTCTGTGTAATTCCTTGTAAATATTTGGCTACCTAAAATACTTCTTTTATGGGCTATAACACTCACCACTCCCTTTACATCTGCAGTGCTTGCACCTATGGAAAGAACATAGAACTTGTCAAGTTTCTTCTTGACCAGAACGTTGTAAGCATCAATCATCAGGGGAGAGATGGGCACACAGGTAACATCATCGTACTCACTCTGTGTGAGGGCATATACCAGCACCAGAACACTGGGAAGCCATACATCATCAGGATTCCCAGGGTAATTCCAGCACACGAGCACCTTTCAGACAGGGCGCAGCTTTCCTGAAATATTTTTACAGGAGGCATAGAAGTAAGCCTTCAGCGAGGATGTATCAGACTCATTAGGGTGTATATGAGTAACAAAACCTGGTGTAAACTGTTCCTCCCACACTGAAGCTTCTGAGTAGTGTTAGAAATTATTCTGCAAAGAGATAGGCTTCTGGAACGTGGTGTCTGAAGGGCTGCACACCTTTCTGTCCCCACACACAGAGCTGCCTTTGTTTCCACTTGCCTTTTCTCACATACAGGGTTGTTAAATGTGGTTTGCAGGTGACAGAGTAAATGGTGGCACATTGTGCAGAGGCAATAGATTGGTTCTTGCAGCCTTAATATTTAATTTTCACTTCCTGCCTCAGGTATTTTTTTGACAACATATTTATTTATCGAGGAGATCAATTTGCACTCTACAGTAGTTGCAGCAGTCCAATTGCCATGTTCTGACAGCTGTGCTCCCCACACCTCTCTGATGTTGCAGGATTGCACTGTGCTTGCTACCATGGCCACATTCGCCTTGTGCAGTTCTTGCTGGATAATGGAGCTGATATGAATCTTGTAGCTTGTGATCCCAGCAGGTCCAGTGGAGAAAAGGATGAGCAGACCTGCTTGATGTGGGCTTATGAGAAAGGTATTTCAATTTTCTAGCTCCTGCTACAAAACCCACAGAAGCTCTGCAGGAAGGAGAGAGCAGCATGGGAAGGGCGCTGCAAAATCACCTTCCGGTGCCTGCAGACAGAGCTCCCACCATCTGCTCCCCAGGGAATGGCACAAAGGGCCCTGCAATCTATCTCAGGTCTCTGTTAAGCATCAGTTTAATGCAGCACAAACTCAGGAGAAGCAGTGTTTCTCTGCTGCTAAAACAGGAGACACGCAGCCTGTGCAGCAAGGGCTGTTCTCCTCTGGCATGCACATGAATGCTCATTTTATTGCTGAACATTGTGAGGAACAATGAATCAGTGAGTAACCCTGAATTCTTGCAAATATGGATCAGTGAGGCATCTTCCAGGGCTCCTGTTACACTGCTGCATGTACAGCCAGGCAGCAGCTCCCATCTTGTTTCTTAGTCTGCTGCTTCTGGGACATTCCCCTGCAGTGCCTTTTATTGTGACAGTGACTGTAATACATTAAAACTATGAGTTTTCAAGGCTTTTCAAAACCTGATTGTTGGCAAAATAATATATATGAAATTACTGAGGGAAAACTCTTCTTGGAAAGGTTTAGGAAAGAATTTTAAATGGTGCCAGGCAGAGTTGTGCATCAAACACCTGAGCAGGTAGCCCCACTGCCAGCTGGTGCCCTGCAAGGGGCAGGGGCAAGTGTAGCAATAAGTGTACAAATTTCTCTGGGTTAGGACTACAAAAAGAATGTTTGCAGCCACTGGTTTTCTTTGTCAGGCCCACCGAGGACTATTGTCAACTTCCATTGCAGGATTTCTGCAGCAGAGTTTTCCTTTTTGCCATATCTTGCATTTTAGGAGTAGGTGGACTCATGAAAATAACATGCTTGTTTTTACTGGCTGAAATTTCCCATATTTCTACAATTAAGAACCACAGTAGGTTTAGATTAGTATCACCACGTCTTTGCATATTTTATAGGCAAATTTTACCTTTTTTTTTTAAGTCCTTTGAGTTACCTGGAAATCCTTGTATTTCCTCTTCCTTTCCTAGGTCATGATGCAATTGTGACCCTCTTGAAGCATTACAAGAGACCTCAGGACGAATCCCCCTGCAATGAATACTCCCAGCCTGGAGGAGGTATGGGCTGAACAATCCTTTTGTTCAAAGGGGCTGATGCAAAGACTGCTGAAATCTCTGGAAGGGCTCCACCCATGTCAGAGAGCTTTGGGTCAGTCCTGACTGGCACAAATAAAATCATTGTCATGGGGCTCACCATTTTCTGGCCATACACAGATTCCTTTTGAGGCTGCAGCCATACAACACCCAGTCTGCTGTGCCTGGTGCAGTGAGGAAAATGAGCTGTATCCCAGCCCAAGCCAGTCCCATCAGAGCTGTTAGTGTGTTTATCTGACTGCTCACTCTTCATTATTAATTCTTTCTGGCATCATTGACTCATTTACTTATCAGCACCATCACTTTTATTGTTGCTGAACTCCATCATTTCACTCTGCTCTTTATTTCAGATGGTTCCTACGTGTCAGTGCCCTCCCCTCTAGGGAAGATTAAAAGCATGACAAAAGGTATTTGCAATGGCAAGGGGAAACGTGAACTTTCGTGGTCCTTTTGTCCAGTGTGTTTGTCAGCCTGAGCACCCTACACAGGATTCATTATTCCTGGACTTTTTATGGTACACTGTTCCATTTCCCTGGGCTAATTTTAGCAAACAGTATACTTAGTTTGGTTACTCAGTATAAGGATAGTTCCTGTATTTGCCTTGTTTTCATTCACTTAAAAAAAAATGTTTCTTTTTAATTCTTTGAGAAAAGGCTTTGGTGTGAAATAGCACTAATGAAATATCACTTCTCCATGAATGTAAATAAATATATAAATCACATTGGAAAATGCCTGAATTATAAGAAAAATTCTGTCCAAAAATAATTTGTGTTACTCTGAAGCAAATACAGCTGAAACATTCAGATAAATATTCTAAGGTCTTTTAAGATATTTTCTTTTTCATTTGCTTTTTCTTTTTCTTTTTCCTTTTTTTTTTTTTTTTTTTTTTTTTTTTTTTTTTTTTTTTTTTTTTTTTTTTTGTGGTGCTTTCAATTTTCCCCTTTAAATGCTCACTCTGGTTGTAATCAAATCCTTACATCCTTTACCTAGCAGCACCAAAATGCTCTGTTTAGAAATATTCTGATAAACTTTATAGTAATAAACTAAAAAGATCAACAAGATGGAGACCTTTGACAACTAAATTTAGTTGCAAAGTTTGGATTCCATATGTCACCAAGAGGCAGTCGGCTCTGGAAGAGCATCCCCAGCAGCAGCAATGGGCACTGGCTACACAGAAGGAAGGAATGAATTCTCCATGTGAGGAATTCTGTGCTACCAGCCCGTGGCACAGGCAGAGTTTGGAATGTGGGACAGTGCTTGTGGCTGACAGGACCCCAAGCCAGGAGTGCCCAGGGCAGCCTTGGTGAGGCAGGGATGTGTCTGTCTGGGCCTTGCTGCAGCAGGGAGCAGGACCAGCAGCAATTCACAGGGAAACATCAGCTCTCCCTGTGCAGGAGTTCTGAAGTTCAGTGCTTTTATGCTTGACCCTCTCCTTGCCCACGGTTTACAGGTGGGATGGGGGCTTCTCTTGCAGAAAAGGCCGACGTCCTCCTCCTCCGTGCTGGTTTGCCATCGCACTTCCACCTCCAGCTCTCTGAGTTAGAGTTCCACGAGATTATCGGCTCAGGTACCAGAAGTGAAAGTGCTTTCACTTTAAATGTTTGATGTTCATAACAAACACACTTGAGCTTATTTGTTTTAAACTGTTTCAGGGTCTTTTGGAAAAGTCTATAAGGGACGATGCAGAAATAAAATTGTTGCCATCAAACGGTGAGTTTGTCAGGCTTTTCCATCCCGCTTGGTCAGTGACCTAGCCTGAAGTATTTCAGAATTTCAGTATTTTATGGTCCCTTTGCCTTCTGCTTGCTCTCGTGTGAATTGTAAGTTACCGAGCCAACACCTACTGCTCCAAGTCGGACGTGGACATGTTCTGCCGTGAGGTTTCCATTCTCTGCCGGCTGAACCACCCCTGTGTCATCCAGTTCGTGGGAGCCTGCCTGGATGACCCCAGCCAGTTTGCCATTGTCACCCAGTACATCTCTGGGGGATCGCTCTTCTCCCTGCTCCACGAGCAGAAGAGGTACTGCCCTCATCCACCTCGTCATTGCCTGCTTACAGAATTTGGAAAAGCAGGGAATCTGTGCTGATGTAAATACTCACTTCAGCACAGGGCAATAGAGAAAGGAACACACTAGAAAATATTGAGCTTTGGCTCAGTTTATTGGGTGCACAAGGTAAATTAATAAGTGATCGCAAAGTTGTTATTGGAATCATTTTACAGTGTATAGATTTGCTTTACGTAGCTTATGTAACATTTTGTATGCAAAATAATTTTAAATATTCCATGATTTACAGATAAGAATAATTTTCAACAGTCTAATAACTTCAAGTAATCTTTTATTTTTTTACGAACTACAGAATTCTTGATCTGCAGTCTAAATTAATCATTGCTGTAGATGTGGCCAAAGGCATGGAGTACCTCCACAATCTCACCCAGCCCATCATACACCGGGATCTGAACAGGTCAGTTTCTGTCTTTCACCTAAAAATTTAGGCAACATGAAAGCTCAAAGCCACAGGACACCCTGCAGTCTCCTGCAACCCTAGAGTCTCATTAGCACTCAACTGAAAATAATCTCAGAGGTTTTATAGAAACCCCTACAAGTCACAATTGCTGAACCATGATAGTCCTTGAAGGCTGCAGTCGCTGACAGTGTTTTCCTGCATCTGTTTGTTTTTCTGAATCTCTGTTTTCCAATGCTCAATTTCAGCCTAACACCTGCTGTCAAAGAGCACTTGGTCACATTCCCCCCTCACTTCACCTCTGTCCCTTTGCTTTGTCTCTTTTACTGTAAATATTTCCCCATAGCCACTGAGTTCAGAGCTAACAGCAGCTCTGATTGCTGCCCTCTGGGAGCTGAGATCTTGAATGGGACTGGGCACTCATCCATCTCTTTGGGAGCACTGGGTCCTTGGTACCTCCAGGGACGCCAAGGTATCTGCTCTTTCTGTTCTAGCTGTGCAGGGCAAAGCCTGCTCTTTCTGTTCTAGCTGTGGAAACTCTCTTGTGCATGTTTCAGCAACGGGATAAAATACCTGAGCTGCCCTGATTGCAGGATTGGAGATGAAAATGATCCTTGGGTAAAGCCAGGACATGGTCCTTGGCTCTTTCAGCCCTTGAGAGCAACAGGCAGGCTGGAATTGCATCCTGCACTATCCTTTGAGCCTCCTTCACACCCCTGTATCCCTGCCCAGGCCTTCCAGGCCACAGACCTGTGTTGTTCCAAGGGAGAGCCTTGCTCTTGAGGCAGTGGCAGCAGCCAAGAGACCCATGCCTGACTCTGCAGCCTGTGGAACTGCTCCAGGGCAGCCAAGGCTCAGACCCCACAGTGCAGCTCCATGCCTTAGAAGAACAGTTCTGCACTGAGGGATTTGAAATCATGATTTCCACAAAAGAAAACCCAAACCAGGATCTTCCTAGAGAGCTGGAAAGCCCCACAGGACTCTTAGAGCTGCTGTATTTGTGAGGGTCAGAAGATAATGTGCTCAAGGATTGTTGGTGCCATTGATGTGTGCTGCTGAGAGCTCCACTTCTGAAAGTTTAGTGCAAGAGCAGGAGTCATGTTTGCAGCATGAGTCCCAGCCAACCCACAGGCACAATTACCAGATGAAAATCTTTGCAACAGCTTAAGAGAAAGACTAAGAGTAAAATTCCATGTTAAGTTTTGCCAGTGGCTTCACAGGAGCCTCGTATTTTTTACCTTAAATTTTCACATAACTCATAACCACCTTTGTGAGTTCTGAAATCTAATGCACTGCACATAATGCATTAAATAAACCTGCAATATGGCTTGACAGAATAGAAAAGAAAATTAATCTTTCGTGTCTCTACCTGGAAAAGGGGTTATCTTTCCATTTGAAGAATAATTGGGAGTTTTATTTTGCTTTTCACTTCTGACAGCCATCAGAAATGGTGACATGCATCAACTTATTACTACTTACACCATAGTGAGGGATGGCAGCCACGATGATTATGGCACTTTAATAAAAGAGAGACCATTTTAGCATCCATTTAATTTAGGCCATAGCAGCTGAACATGGCTGGAGGAAGTCTTTGAGCGGCTGACCTGCTTTTGATAGCTCTGATTGTCTGTGAACACTTGTGAGAGCTGCTTGGTGAGGGAGATGAAAGGGAGGATGGCAGCCTGGTGGTAATGGGGATGGAGTCTGCGACTCCCCTTTGTTGAAATCTCCCTTGTGAAATCTTAAAATATCCATTGCTTTTCATTACACACACAGTGTGTGAAAGGCAGCAGGATCCCTGGGAAAGGGACATGCTGAGCCTGTCACTTCCATGGGAGAGAAGGCTCCGTGCCTGGCAGAGCCCAGAACCGTGTCCTTTCACAAAGCCAGGATGATTGCACACTCCTTGTTCTTATCTCCTTTTCTTCCTTCGTGGAGAGAACAATGCCTGCCCTCTCTACTGCAATCCCTGTGTGACCTTAGCAGAAGGCAATTAATTTCTGATTCTGCTGGACTCAGTCTTCTGCCAGCTCTGTTCAGCTTGGATTTTTCTTGCTGTATTTCTCAAAACACAAGCTTAAGAGTACCTTTTTCATCTGAGGTTTTCAAATTTTCCAGTGCCACTGAGGCAATAACAGCATTTTTAAGATGTGTGCCTTCCAAGCCTTATTTCTGTGGGATGTTTTTTTCACTTGAAAAAATCAGTAACTGTCATGTTCCCTGGAGGTACCAGACTGAGCAAACCCTCCCAGAGCCCGCTCCCTGCTCTCAGGTTTGGCCATCAATGCACTCAGCACCAAGATGAACATTTCAGCTCTGTTTGTCAGATCCTGGGCCATGGGAGGTTCAAGTTGGGATTCAGGGAGAATTTCTCCACTGAAAGGGTGGTCAGGCATTGGAAGAGGCTGCCCAGGGCAGTGGTGGGGTTGTCCAAGGAACAAATGGACATGGCACTCAGTGCTCTGGGCTGGGGACAAGGTGGGGATTGGTCACAGGTTGGACTCCATGGTCTTGGAGACTTCTTTTCCAATCTCAGAGATTCTGTGATTCTATGCAAGGCTGATGCATGCCATGAGGAGAAAGGGCATTTCAATTGATTTCTCTGCTCCACAAAAACTGTCAGCCAAGGTCTTGATTACGTCTTGACTTGTCAAGTTGGATTTATTCAAGTCTACGCAATCCTGGAATAGACTGAAGTTGAAGCTAGGGCTCAGTGCTGTTTATTCACATTGAGACATGGTGATAATTTTTGTCCCTACTGACAGAGGCCAAATTTGAGCAAAAGCCACAGCAAAGTCTGAAGCTTTGTACGGCTTGTGTACCTACACCAGCCTGGGGCACAGCCTTCAGCAGTCTCTCTAGTTCAGCCTTGTGTTTGATTCATATTTTCATTTGGCATATGGTGTGGGTCTCAAAACAATTCCACATGTCATACTAAAATCACGTCAATATTTTGATAGAAAGTGCATATGAGAGCTAAAATCAGATTGAATATAAATCAAGAGAGTCATGGTTACATTTTTATTATTAAATTTATCATCCCAAGGGTTGGGTTTAGGTGAAGATGGAAATCTTGAAGACAGTGATTTGTAGGAGCCCTGCTTGGGAGAGCTTAAATTTTTTCTGTCCTAGAACTGTTATCTGGTAAAATTTGTGTTCCTCACTTGACTGTTCTTGTTTGTATCTGCAGCTCTAATATGAGCAAGTTGTGCTTTTGGTTGAGACCATCAATATTACTTCCATTTTTCCCTCCTCATGTAAACTCTTGCCAACCTTTTCATTTCAGTTTTTCATACACTTTTCACTCTTCTGAATTTTCTTGGCTAAGGCAACATTTGATAAATATCCTGAGACCTTTGTTGTGTCCACATTCCTGCACTTGTAGGTTGTGATTTGCTCAGCCCTGTGCCATGAAGGTGTAGAGACTGGGGCAGGGAAACCTCTGTCTCCAGAGGTAGTGGAAGCTTGTGACCTGGCTAAAGCAGCTTGTGGGTCTTTCCCCAAGTCTCCATTTGTTTGAAACCCTGTGTGTTTGTTGCCAATTTCTACAAGTCTCCCCCTGAATTTGTTGCATGCAAATCAGTCAAAGATTTGTTTTCCCTCTCAGGGGTAATGTGCACTTTCTAACAATAAATATGAGACGTACCTTCAGACCTTTAGCTACCCAAGGAACTGATTTGAACTTGAATGTTTAACTATGACCCAAAAACTATAACATTTTCACCATCTTTAAGACACTATCAAACAATTACCTATAGTTTTTGTTGTTTTGTTTGTTTTTTTCTTTCCCAGTCACAATATTCTTCTGTATGAGGATGGTCATGCAGTAGTTGCTGATTTTGGAGGTAAGGAGTTTTCATGAAACACTTACAAATCAACCCCAAGTTCTCTAAAACTATACATGTGTTTACTGAGAGGGTCCTGTGGAATTGTACTTAAGGTAGGACTTTTGTATAATCAGGTGTGTGTCTGAATTCATCTGAGAGTAATTCTTTTTCTTGCTCTGTTTCAGAATCTCGATTTCTGCAATCCCTGGATGAAGACAACATGACAAAACAACCGGGGGTTTGTTTCTTGTTTTGTTCCACATAATTAATATCAAGCATAAAGGCAAACACAGTTTAGGAGGAGAAGACATTGGAAATGTGTTTGTTGGAAAAGATGGACTGGTGTAGTATTTACCCTCTCTCAGTGTTTCTGTCTTGGTTTTATTTTTTCCTCTGTCTTTAATAGCAGAGATGAGGGAATATATAACATTTGCAGCAGAAAACAATTCTTTATTAGGCTGTCTTTTGAGCTCTATTGCTCCAATTCCTTACTTATGAGTTATTTCTAATCCACTCTTCCCCACTCACATGCTGTTGGCAGGTGGTTCCTTTTTCTGACAGTGAATTAGCTACTCAGCACTGGTTCCCTTATTTCACATTTCTTTTCTTCACAATAGCCTGTTGCTCACAGTCAGATTTACAAGACAGTTGTTGTCTTCATGTGTTTGAGCCCAGATGTGTCCTGTGAGTCTCTCCATGGCCAGGAATGTTCACAGCATCCCAGCCATCAGTGTGGGGTGGGATGGGTGATGGCTGGATGGAGTGGGCAGTGCCAGAGGATGGCTGGTGCTCCCCCAGGCCTTGGCAGCCAGCTCTCCAACACTCCGTAGTGGCACTCACTGTGTGGGTGGAGAGTAAGGAGCACAAGGGCTCTAAAAATCCACCCTGAACCCATCACCCCAGGGAGAGATGGGTGCCTTGTGGGGCAGCCTCAGAACTGGGGGTCTGCAGGGAGCAGCAAGACCCCAAGAGAGCAGGCCCCAGTCCAGTCAGCTTTTACTTCTGCCAGCTGGAGCTGTAGTGAATTCCCATTATGTGGCATATATGCATCTATCTCTCATAGCGTATGCTGTGGTCTCCAGACCTTGAGCCTGGGGTTCTATTTTTATTCTCACTCTGGTGTGATGTTTAAAGCCAGCTCAGCCTGGCTCTGTGGAGCTGAGACAGCCCCAAGCTAATGCAGTTACATATCATGCACAGTAACACTCTTGCAAGCCAGGTGAAAGTTCTTCCTGGCAGATTACCAATTATTTCATGGAGCGATGGAGGCAGGAAATATGGAAACATAGGAAAAGAAAGGGAAACAAAGGTACAAATACAGGAATAGGTGCTTGTGTGAGGAAGCCAACAGTGCTGATGTGTGCTTGCTGTTTCCTGGGGGGCAGAACCTGCGCTGGATGGCCCCTGAGGTGTTCACCCAGTGCACGAGGTACACCATCAAAGCCGACGTCTTCAGCTACGCTCTGTGCCTCTGGGAGCTCTTAACAGGGGAAATTCCATTTGCTCACCTGAAACCAGGTAACATGCTCCATGAATTAATATTTTAAATTTCTCTGAACTGGAGAAGTAGCTACACGGGGTAATTTTAACCAAGATCTTCCTGAAGTGTGTTATTAAGTGCTAAGATACAGTTTGGTGGAAAGCACAGAACTATCCTATCTAAGTCTAGGACAAGGAACAAGACACTGCCTACAGGATGTCTGTCTCTCAAACGATTGTTGGGATTGCAAAGCCATTCCTTGGTACAGCTCCTTGGTGTGCCTCAGGGCAGCATCCACAAACTGGGGGAGGAATGGGGGTGTACGACAGCACAGCAACACTTCCAGGGCTGCACTTTGCACTCCTGAGATTCTGAGCCCTGGATGATTCTGGGCATAACAAGAGTTGTTAGAGGTCATGAGTGCTGCAGGACGTGGCCAGAGCCAGCACAGATGAGGAGGGAGGGTTCAGCCCCCTCTGCCAATGAGGTCCTCACTGCTGTCTGACCTGTGAGCAGAGGTGGTGGGCCTGTGGTGGTAATGGGCACCTCAGTCTGCTCTTGGTCTGATGGCAAAGCCTCCTTTAACCTCCAGCCTCCATCCAACCCCCTTTATCCATTGGGGGGATGGCTCAGCAGCAGGATTCCATACCTGCTGAGTGTCTCAGCAGTGGGTAGGGGTGTTCCTGGGCTTGGGGTGACTTGGTGCTGATGGGTATTCCTGGGTGCTGATGGGTGTCTCAGCAGTGGGTAGGGAGTGTTCTTGGGTGCTGACTGATGGGTGTTCCCAGGATCAGGGTTCATGGGATCAGGGTTCTCAGGATCAGGATTCCCATGATCAGGGTTCCCAGTACCAGGGTTCCCATGATCAGGGTTCCCAGTACCAGGGTTCCCAGGATCAGGGTTCCCAGTACCAGGGCTCCCAGTACCAGGGTTCCCAGTATCAGGGTTCCCAGGATCAGGGTTCCCAGGATCAGGGCTCCCAGTACCAGGGTTCATGGGATCAGGGTTCCCAGTACCAGGGCTCCCAGTACCAGGGTTCCCAGTATCAGGGTTCCCAGGATCAGGGTTCCCAGTACCAGGATTCTCAGGATCAGGGCTCCCAGTACCAGGGTTCCCAGTACCAGGGCTCCCAGTACCAGGGCTCCCAGTACCAGGGTTCCCAGTACCAGGGTTCCCAGTACCAGGGCTCCCAGTACCAGGGTTCCCAGTACCAGGGCTCCCAGTACCAGGGCTCCCAGTACCAGGCTCCCTGGTCTGACGCTGTGCCCTGTCCCTGCAGCGGCGGCGGCAGCTGACATGGCCTATCACCACATCCGCCCCCCCATTGGCTACTCCATCCCCAAGCCCATCTCTGCCTTGCTGATCAGGGGCTGGAACGCCTGTCCTGAGGTGAGTGGTCCTGGCAGAGGGAACACAGGCACACTGCTCTGCCTGACACCCCCAAAATCACAGTTTCTGTGGGAAGGGTCGCTGCAGAACGCCCCCAGGCAGAGAATGGGCTGTGTCAGGAAATACAGGAGAGCTGGTGAATTGATGAGGAAAGCAAATTAACGTTTAACCTTTCAACAAAACTTAATTAATCACGTAATGTTGATTATGACTGGAGCTGTTACAGAATGAGAAGAAAATTCCTTGCTGCTCTCAGATTTTTGCAAGGAATGGCTAATGACAGCATGTAACACACATTAATTTTAAATTTATTAATCAGGTGTCATATTAAAGTGACTTAAGCTGACTTAAGCAAGCACTGAGATGGGTGCAGTCCCTGTGTCTTGTCAGCATTCTCACAGTCACTCAGCCCCTATGGGGAGAAACCATTTTTTCAGAGTCTCAGTGCACCCATCAGTGCGACTCCAATGTCACTTCATCTTGCCAGTGTTTTAGAGCTTCAGGGCAGGACTATAAAATGATGGCTCAATCAGCCCATGGATGGCCAGAACTTTGCACAAGATGTGAGCAAAAAATTGTCAAAACTATTTTTACCAAAGTTTTTTTTTTGCTACTGTTCTTTATTAGACTCTATTTGGCTTTACTAAAAGTGTTTTGCTTCCATTTGTTATGGAAAAATGGTGAGTTTTGGGGCCGAGTGTTCACAGGTCAAAATTGTCCACAAGGTCTGCTCAATTTGAAGAAAAAAAAGGCAGAAAATTGAGTATGCCTGTAGAGGTTTTGCTGGATGGCCATGAAATGCCTCCAAAATAGGAAATATATCCTTTTATTTGTTTTTAATTTCATTCAAGGCTCATCCCAGCTGAAAACTAGTTCCCATGTGCCATGTCCCTGTTTCTATTTATCAAGAACTTGAACATCTGTTTCTCAGAAACTTTTGACAGCAGCTGTTTCTAAAGGCAAACTGGTGATTAGAAGATTAGCAGCATCTCCTGAGAAGCCTTTTTCATTGGCTAATTGGATTTGTGAGCTTTAATTAGAGCCAGAGAATTTGCCATAAGGCCTTGGGCTGAGTTCTGTAAAGAAGTAAACATTTAGTTCTATTAAGTGCAGCTCTCATGGACAAGGGAGGGAGGAGGGTGGCCCTACGGGCAGGTTGGCCAGGAACTCGTCCACGGCTCATCACTGCTGCTGCTGTCTGAAGCCCTGTTCATGGGCAAAGAGAAGGTCAACATAAAGAGCAGAGCCAATAATTTACTGATAGTATTTCTGTGATCTAGTCATCATTAGCTCAAATCTAATTGTCACAGAAAAAGAGATGAATTCTGGTTAAAGCTCATATGCACACACGTCTTCATGTTATAGCTCAGCACTGAACTTGCAGATTTCATCAGATCCCCGAACAGACTGCCACTGACAGCTATGCCAGAGAGGGGAAATGATGGGGACTGAGACTCATCTCTTCCCTGTGTGTCAATCTCATCACATCAGATCTGTTCCCGTCCATGTTTAACCCAGCTCTGGTTTTCCTGTTGTGTTCACAGGGGAGACCAGAGTTTTCCGAAGTTGTCACAAAGTTAGAGGAGTGTCTGTGCAACATTGAGGTGAGGACCCGGCTCCCAGCAGGGGAGAGCTGTGTGTGCAAGCAGCTGGGAGGGCAAGTGGGGACAGCGACAGCGGCAGCAGCTGAGGACAGCGGTGGCTTTGGAGCTGCTGGAGAAGTCCGAGGAAAAGCGGGATGCAACTTAGGCGAGAGAGATGCGAAAGGACTTGTAAACACGCCATAACGATACCTTTATTTTTTTTAATCCAGTTAATGTCTCCAGCCTCCAGCAACAGCAGCGGGTCCCTGTCTCCCTCCTCCTCCTCGGACTGCCTGGCGGCGCGGGGGGGCCCGGGGCGCAGCCACGTCGCCGCGCTGCGCACCCGCTTCGAGCTGGAGTACGCGCTGAACGCCCGAGCCTCGGCCGCCTGCGCCCAGGGGTGCGTCGGGCCCGCGGGGCTCCGGGCACGGGAGGGGCCGTGCTGGGGCAGGCGGAGAGCGCCGGGGCTGTGCCTCCGCCCGTGCCCGCCGCAGAGCCCAGGGACGGGCAAAGGCGCCTTGCTGAGAAGGGAAGGGACAGAGGGACAGACAGACAGACAGAATGCAGCGCCGTGCAGCGGGTACAGAGGCGGGAGACGGCTGTGTAAGGAAGGGCCTCACAGAGGTCTGTGGGAGTCAGCAGTGCTGGGACTGTGTCTGCCCTTGGAGCAGGGTATCCCTCACTTCAGGGCTACAGGACAGAAAGAACTCCTGATTTTTTTTAAGGCAGGGACACACATGGGCTCTTTATTATTGTGCTGCTAAGTACCTGAGGTATTATACTCTACCACCGGGAGAACCGATTTAAAGGGCAAACATAGCAACTCTCATCTCTAGGATCAGGGTTGAACCACATGTTAGCAGGACAGTGGGTTTGGTCCACGACTGGAAGACAATTCCACAATCTTCCTCACCTGAGAAATGTATTTGCAAGAACCCTTTAGCAGTGACATGTAAAATACATGTCAATGACCCTGGATTGATGCCTGGAGTTGTTTCCAAGATGGCAATGCAGAGGCAGTTGTGAAGTCCCAAACAGGGTATTTGAGGGCAGTTAACTGAGAAGGGTAACTGAGTGCAGCATGCCTGGGGGTCATGGTCTCACTTCATGACTTATTCTTGCTTTTTTTCACTCACCTGCTGGGCTCGGCCCCAGGCTGATGTCTCATGGTACTGTTCTTTCCTTCCACTCTGGAAAAAAGTTCCCATAGTGTGGAGATGTGCCACCATCAGTCTTCCTAAACTGACACCTCCTGTTTCCATTGCAGCACTGGGCAGCCCCATTCTCAGGGCCTGTCTCTGGATGACATGAGGAGGAACTTCCAGTACCCGCCCGTGGATAAAAACGGTGAGCTGCTCCCCGAGCTCATGGAGCACTGCAGGGGTGCTGTGCTGGCACTGCAGGGCAGGGAGCACCCTGTGCCAGCTGCACCCACCCTCCCTCTGCTCCTGCAGGGTACGTGTCAGACCCCTTGAGCACCATGAGGTTCCACTCCTGCAGCGGCAGCGGCAGCTTTGAGGACAGCAGCTGAGGGAGGGAGCATCCACCTGCCCCAGCCCGGCCTTCCACCTCACCACGGGCCCTGAGTGTCACACTGACATCCCTGGAATGAACTGCTTGAGTGTTGATGACAGATGTCCCTGTCCTGCATTCTGCATCTCCCTCAGCTCTGCACCACCCTGTGCTCTGCAGCAGCAGCTCTGACCATGGGGCATTCAAAAAGAATAGAGGCAGGGCAGCAGAAGTTGAACTCTTCCTCTAGAAGCAGTTACAGAGTTATTCACACTGTTATTTTCTGGGGTCTTTTTTCAAATTAACAAAATTTCTCTGTAATACTGTACTTGTGGCCAAGGCAGAGCTGCCTTCCTGGCTGAGCAGGGATCAGTATTTCCCACAGATGGCAGGGTTCTGTGGTGTCATTGAGGATGTTCTACAGCCACAATCCCTGAAGCACGACAGCAGTGAGGCCTCGAGCAGTGTGGCAGACACGAACTCTGACAATGCTTCTGACACACCTGCCATTACTTCAGTAGTGCTGAAGCAATAAAAATGGGGAGGTTTTCACTAAGCAAAGCTTAGAGGTCATTTTCCATTTGTTCTGTTCCCTTGCTGAAAAGTTGAATGGGGAGGAGCTCTTTACAAAGACAAGTGCTTGCAAATAATTTTAATACTAATTAAAATTACTGATTCCTTGAAGGAAACAATGTCTTAGTTAATTGCTCTCTATAGAAGAAAATCAGGCTCAGGGGGAAAACGTGTTTCATAGGAGTGATTAGTTACTAAAACAAACAAAAACTCTGAAAAATGTAAATGAGTAGAACACGTTCCAAAGCAGTTTGTGGGAGTGCAAGTAGTCTGTGCTGTTCCCAGAGAAGCCCCAACACACCAAAATGTTTACCAAGAATGAGATGCTAAGAGGATTCTCACCCTGCTTTGGAGACCTGCCCATGCCTGGCAGCCGTAGTATTTTAAATTGTTTAACATATCAGCAATAGGTGATCTAGATCTGGTGTCCAACCAGACGAGGGTTTGGACAGCAGCCAGAAGTGAGCCCAGCATCCCTGTAGCAGGTCCCAACATTCCCCAGCATGGCACAGCACAGGAATGCTGGCATGGCATGGCACAGGACAGCACTGGAAAGCACAGGACAGCACAGGACAGCCAGGACAGCCAGGACAGCACAGGACAGAACAGCTGGGACAGCACAGGACAGCACTAGACAGCACTGGACAGCCAGGACAGCACAGCTGGGACAGCACTGGACAGCACAAGACAGCCAGGACAGCACAGGACAGCACAGCTGGGACAGCGCTGGACAGCACAGGCCTGAACAGGACAGGACAGCACAGCTGGGACAGCACAGAAGGGCCTCCCAGAGGCTCAGCCCCAACAGGCAGGCAGAGGGGTCGGTCATGTCTGGTTTGTACAGCTGTCTTGGTTTGAAAGACAGGTATCTGCTAGAAAGGGGCAGGACCTCCTTAGGAAATGTGGAATCCAAATCCCCTCCCTCCGAATTATTATAATTTAAGAAATTAAAGGGGCTTTCA